>PVJS01005552.1:0-63715 GCA_004027185.1 Glis glis
GCACGCTTGTAATCCCAGTATTTGGGAGGCTGAGACTGGAGGATCCAGGTTTGCGGCCAGCCTCAGCTACTTAGTGAGGCCTCCACAACTTAGTGAGACCTTGTTTCAAAATAAAGAATACAAAATGGGGCTGGGGGTGTAGCCCAGAGGTAGAATCCCCTTGGGTTCAATCCCCAGTACCGCAAAAAAAAAAAAAAGAAGAAGTGCTCCAGCATCTCCTGGCGCAGTTTCAATTCTGTTTGCTTGAGGGTTATTAGGACTCTTCAACTTGATGACTGGGTGGTTATAAGAATTATTAATGAGACAGCACTATTATAAAATAAGATTTCACCAGTAAATACTGCTCTCTGTTTTAAATATATGATGGATGCCCTAAGTTCTAAGAGTTATTTGGGATCAGGCTCTGCCTGTGCTGATGAAAATGAAAACCTGTGCTACTTTATTAGACAGACAGCAATTCTTGGAGCAGAGTGTGGAGGGTTAGGGAGGGCTGCCAGGCTCCTCCGTCAACGCCTGCTGCTTCAGTGGAGAATAGGCAGAGTCGTGGGGCGATGCCAGAGGCCTTCATGACATGACACTCCCTACTTCTCCAGTCCCCTCTAACCCACCTGCTTATCTGCTAAGCCTCAGCTCCAGGGCCTCTCCCAGGAGCCCCTCCTGCACACTCTGATAGGACCCTGTGAGCAGCACCATACTAGCACTGAGAACATTGTATTGTAATCACATATTTATGCCTGTCTCCTCCCAGGATTGTGAACTCTCAAAAGCAGAGGCTGTGTCTTTATTTATCTTTTAATTTTCAGGAACTAGCATAGTCCCTGCTTCAAGGTTAGCACCAACTGAATCCCTTTCTTAAAGATTCATGAATAGGAATCTCTGATTACTTTTAGTTCAACAATAGATTTGCATACATTGAGGCTCTAATAATATTTCAGGCATTGATCAAATATTCACAAATAAAAAAATTGTCACTTTTTTTTTAGAAATCATGAATACTTTTGTAAAAGAGGGGGAAAATTGCCCATATTCCCATTTTCTTCTTCTTTGAGCAGTACTTTAAAATACTTTCTTAAATGAATTTCTGAATAGTTTTGTCAAATTTCCTTCCCAATCAACTCCCACTGGGACTAGAAATGCATTAACTGTAATAGTTTTGGGAAGAACTATCATGTTTACAGTTTAAATTTTTTCCATTAGACACATGATTGCTCCTTCCAGTTATGAAAGTCTTTCTTATTCTCCTAAAATGCTTGGAAGTTTCCTTCACTAAGATTATTCCAAGGTGGATTGCTTTTCATAGTTTTGAGTTGCAATTAAAAATATCATAGTCTCAAAGCCGAGTGTAGTGGCGCATGCCTGTAATCCCAGAACTGGGGAGGCTGAGACAGGAAAATCGCAGGTTTGAGGCCAGCCTCAGAAACTTAGCGAGGCTCTCAGCAACTTAGCAAGATCCTGTTTCAAATTAAAAAATAAAATAGGGCTGGGGTGTAGCTCAGAAGTAGAATGTCCCTGGCTTCAATCCCCAGTAACACACACACACACACACACACACGCGCGCGCGCGTGCGCGCGCACATACATACACACAATCATGGTCTCTAGCCAGGTGTGGTGGTGACACCTGCCTGTAATCCCAGTTCTTGGGAGACTGAGACAGAAGAATTGCAGGTTCAAGGCCAGCCTCAGCAATTTAGCAAGACCCTCAGCAACTGAGCGAGACCCTGTTTCAAATTAAAAAATAAAATAGGGCTGGGGGTGTAGCTCAGAGGTAGAATGCCCCTGGATTGTTCAATCCCCAGTTTAAAAAATATGTGTGTGTGTGTGTGTGTGTGTGTGTGTGTGTGTATACGTATACATATACATATACATATACATATACATATACATATACGTCAGTATCATGGCCTCAAGTGTTCTTCAGGTTGTCCCAAACAATCAACCACAGAAGTGCAAAGTCGAGTCATGTGTGGGTCTCCTTCTCCTAATCTCTTGCGTCCTTGTGGAAGTGTCAGAACTCCAGAGCAGCTTGGCAAAGCTGTGGGAATCCACAGTGTGTGGAGTCCTGGTCCTTCATCAACACTGTGTTTATTATAAGGTGGAGACTTGTTTTACCCTGCTTCTGGGGTGGTGTCTCAGTGAATGAGGAAGGGGTCTATAACAGGAAGGTATGAGATAAAGAATAATCGATCCCTTTGTTTATAGGGCTGGGAAAAAATAGCGGATAATGAATGAGTAGACATTTGGTACCCAAACTTTGATAGTCAAATCTAATGTTTATCCCCTAAAGCTTTCTGCACTGTATAGATCTGATTTTGTTTTTAGAAAAGAAAGGGTTCAGCTCACCAAGTAGATTTGATTTTACAGGTGAGTTATCATGGCATTGTTGTCAAATTTTATCTTCTTTAGAGATCTTGAGAAATAATGATATAACTCAGTCATGCTTTTCTGATGAAACTGCTGAACCCAACCCAAACTGGTAATCTGCAGAAGCATGACCAAATGAGTAGTTGTACTGTTAAATCACTTGAATTTTGGGTGGTATTTCGTTATTGCAGCAATGGCTAACTGATACAGTCTACTTATATTCAATCACCTTCCATAGCCTATGAAAAGGAATAGTCATTAAATAAATGTTTATTAAATAAATAATTGAATGAATGAATGAACAAATGAAATCATATAGTTATACTGTTTTTTTGTTCTAACTCCAATTTTTAAAAAGTCCATCTTGGCTCTTTGAATATTTTTCTGTTTCCCTGCTGTCTCACCTGGTATATGCCCTTCTAATAGCGGCAGCTACACTGAATTTCAGTTATTGATGCATGCGGTTCATTATAAGCAATTTGAGGGCCAGGAATGTTTGCTAGTTATCTCTGTAACCTTAGAGTTCATAAACTCAGTGCTCCCAAAAAAATTGATTTCTTGGGTTTTAGAGTTCTGAGGCTGTGACCTTTGGAAACAGGATGGCAACTCAATAGGGTGCAATGGTTCTAAACCCTGAATGAAAATTTAAATAATCTGAATATTTTAAAAATGTCAGGGTCCAGTCTCATTTCAGCAATCAATTCAGAATTTGGGGTTAGGACTAGGCAGTGCTAACGTGAGGCCAAGGTTGAGAACCTTTGGGTTTCAATGTCCACAAAATTTGTTAGTATTCACACTGAGAAATTATCCTCTCTAGCAACAAAGTAAACCTAAGGGAAATAATTTGGAATCACTAAATATTGTAATTTTCTTTGTTAAATGTGAATGATAATAGAAGTGCTAAATATTATACTGTAATATAAATGCCTAAGTCTGCATAAATTGCATACAGCGATTCATAACAAAATTGTGTTGTTTTTTTATTTGGGCATAGAATTGCCTATCTTTTATTTATCCCCTAATTTTTTGTCAAAGCTATAAAATAGTTCTTACAGTTTTTATTTACTTTTTTGAAAAATGTCAATTTTATTTCTCCATTTTCTATAAATCAAGAATTTTCGGTGTTCCCATCTTGGTGTTGATTTTGAACATTTCAAATGGCTTAGGTAAAAAACTTTTGTTCAACAATAGCTCATTTAGAACAAATCACTCAAGATTGCCTCTCACATGAATATTTACACTCTAAGATCTCAATTTGACAACATTAGCTCTGTATTCGTATTTCTTAAACAACCAAAACATATTTATAGATTGATTTTAATGCACTTTTTTCCCCACTTGCATTCAGTATGATTAAAAGTTCACAGCCTTGGTTACATTATATAATTTGAGAAATAACCAACAACGTCCCTGGTGATTAAATATTCAAGTTTGCAATTATTTTGTAACTTTTGTTCTGCTCTTCGCTCACTCTAAAAATTATCATAAAATTTTGAAAGATGTCCTCAGTGTAGAATATGTCCATAAAATATTAAATATTCAATTTTCCTCTATCATGGCTTGAAAAATTCATAATTACATGATGATCCACATAATAACTCATTCTGAAAAGTCATATATGGCACTCCCTCTGTGACTGAGTTAATAATTTACTGCTGTGTGGGATTTTCACTCTGCACTGTTAGTCTTGGGAACATTTATTAAGCAAATGTTCATTTGCAAAGATCAGGATGTGAATGAAGAGGGTAAGAATTTAATGAGGAGTGACAGACAGGTGAACTGATTCCATATAGAACTTTAGTACAAGGCAAAGCAGAGAGCTTCATCTTCTGTTGCCTCGATAGACACCTGAAATGAAATATAGAAGACAGAGGGCAGGGGAAAATGATGCTCTCCTGCAGGGGCCAGAGCAGGGATAAATCAAAGGAAGGGAAGAATACAATCAGGTCATTTGGAAAGATGCCACTGAATGGAATGCTTTGAGCTGATAGAGCAGAGGCCATGCTGACTCTTTATTTTAAAGTCATCAAACACTGCCAAAGAGAATATTTCATGTTTTCCCTCTCCCCCCCCTTTAGCTTTACAAATTTTAATTGAGAACAGCTTGAGTGACCAAAGCACATAATTGAATGTTAAGCAGACAGAGAAAGAAGTTCCCATGGAGCTGATTTTTGGGGGGCTCAGAATTGCTTATAGGGACTTTTAGGAAACCTATGTGTTTCAGTCAGCATTCTCACTGCTGTAATCCAAAACACCTGACCACCATGACTGAGAGGAAGGAAGATTTATTTGCTCATAGTTCTGGGGATTTCAGGGACTCAGTCCATATCAGGTTAGACGAAGTCCATGGAACTCAGGGTGTGGCGTTGGCAGGAGGCAGAGATAGGGAGAGAGCAAGGACTCTGCTTTCACATCACAGAGGCTGGAAGCAAGAGCGCATACAAAGGGATTCAAAGACATAAGCACAGTTCCTCTGGCCACACCTCCAGGGACCCACTTCCTCCAGCCACACCCCACCTGCCTAGGTTACCACCCAGTAAATCCTTTACAATGAATTTATCCACTGATGAGATTACAGCCCTCATGACTTAATTATATCAAATCTGAACATTAATACACGAGCTCCACAGGGGACATTCTATATCCAAACCATGACACCTTGTTACTTAAACAAAATTGTTATGTAACCCCTAGAAATAAACCATAGAAATGAACAATCCCTATTCTCTTATTTGGGTCAGTTCTGTGGAGATGTAGGCAGCATGAGTGAAACAAAAAGTTTGTGTTGGATGTACTGGGTAATTACAGTATACACATGGTTCTGACTGTACCTTTCTGTGTTGTCCCGGGAAGATCTTGGAATAGTCATAGCAGTTATGGGTCACCAGGAGAATTCATCATATGAGACCATCAAAGAAAACTACCCAGTGACCTCGTTATTATATTAATTTTTGATTGATACATGTTGAGACTTGACAGCATGAATAAGTAACTTTTGTCATCTTAAAATTCTTTTTGGAATATGGTACAGTTAAATAAAGACATAAATGAATAAAAAACAAAATAATTTTCAGTAACCATTAAGAGGCCACACATATGATTTACAACTTATTGAAGATTAATTAGTAGTTACCAGCTATAATACTTCCATGCTCCATATTTTTTTTAAACTGGGAATGATACATTCTGATAACCGAGTGGGCCACCAAGGAGGAGGTTAAAGAAGAATAAATTTTGTTTATTAGAAGAAGAATTGATGGAGTTTGTTCCCCCTTTTAAAGGTTATATTTGATGTCCTGGATGACTTTGCATGAGTCCTGTGCTCCTGAAAAACAGCAAAGGTTAAAATAAATGTAGATATAAGTGGACCCTGATTTAACTCTTGGATTTTTATTGTCTAAGGCCATGTGATTTTAGACATATCATAACAAATGTGAGTTTGTAAACTCAACTGTGAAAATGTGCTTTGGAGACTAGAGAGCTTTTCTGATTCTTCTAGTTCTAACATTCATAGTTAGAGATCAATGGTGGAGTTTCCATGTAGACTCATAGAGACAAGTCTAAAATCTTTTTCTTTTTTTAAATATTCCATTTATTTTTTAGGGACATATAGTAACAGATCTTCAGGTTTAATTAATTTATTATTTATTTTTAAAAACCTGCTTTATTGAGGTACTACTGACAAACCAAAAGCTATACCTACTTACTAAATTGTATGGTTACATATAGAATGTTCCCTGAAGAGCTCATGTATTAAGGTTCAGAGTTGATATAATTAAGTCACGAGGGTTATAATCTCATCAGTGGATAAATCCATTGTAATGGATTTACTGGCAGGTGGGGTGTGGCTGGAACAGGTGGGTCCCTGAGAGTGTGACCGTAGGGACTGTGTTTTTGTCTTTGAATCCCTTTGCTTGGTTGCTCTCTCTGGCTTCTGGCCTCCATGATGTAAGAACAAAGTGCTCTCTCTCTCTCTCTCTCTCTCTCTCTGCTTCCCACCACCATGCCCTGAACTCCACAGATGTAACCAGATCTCCCAAAAAACTGTGAGCAAATAAATATTCCTTCCTCTGAGTTGTGTAGTCAGTTGTCTTCGATTATATAGTGAGAATGTTGACTGAGACATGTATACAACTTGGTGAGTGTCTAGGTAAGTATATATCTGTGAGACCATCACCACAGTCTAGGACATAAACATATCCATCACTTGCAAAAGTTTCCTAATGCCCTCTTTATCTATTATAATTAATGGTTGTGTATATTATAAAAACCCTTAACATAAAACTAAGTGCCAGTAGTTAACAATATTGTACTGTATGCTTTAAAAATGTGCTAAGAGGGCAGATCTCATGTAGAGTGTTTTTAATGTCTAATGTTTTAATTCTTTTTATCCATGTGTAGAGACTATGAATTCTTGAATTTGTATATTTATTCTGAAGTCTCTCCAGACATGTTTGTGCTAAAATGTATCTTTGGACCTCCATTTTATTACCTAGAGATGTTTGCCATTTTGACAAATAATAAATACCAGAAATTTCCCTCCTGTGCATTATATAAATCTGAGGGTCAAGAGCTTGGGTAAAATGCCAAGGTGCGATGGTTTCAAATGCCCAGATACTTGGAAGAGACCTATCTTCAGTGTTCCCCTCTTTTTTTTTTTTTGCGGTACAGGGGATTGAACCCAGAGGCGTTCTACCTCAGAACTACACCCCCGGCCCTATTTTTTTTTTATACTTTATTTTGAAACCAGGTCTCACAAAGTTGTGGAGGGCCTCACTAAATAGAGAGAGAGAGAGACAGGGAGAGAGAGAGATAGAGAGAGCTGAGGCTGGCCGCGAACCCGGATCCTCCGATCTCTGCCTCCCAAAGTACTGGGATTACAAGCGTGCGCCACCACGCCCGGCCAGTGTTCCCCTCTTGATGGATGGCCTTGACTGCCACTCAGTGAGAAATCAGTGATTTAAAATAAAAGAGGACTTAAAATAAAAGAGGACAGAGTCTACTAGAATAGTGAAAGGGGATGGGGAGGGAAGAGGGGAGGGAAAAGGGAGGCTGGATGAAGGAAACAGTTCAAATAATGCTATGTCCATATATATGAAGGCATCACTAGCAACCTCACTAAGGTGTATGGGGAGGGGGGGTGGGAAGCAGTGGTATCCAGAGAGAAACACACCGCATATTTATATGTGATGTGTGCACATATACATATACCACTCTGAATCTCACCATGTTGTATAATTACAATGTACCAATAAAATTATTTAAAAAAAGACATAAGCTGGGCATGGTGGTGCACACTTGTAATCCCAGTACTTGGGAGGCTGAGACAGGAGGATTTCAGGTTCGCAGCCAGCCTCAGCAACTTGGTGAGCCCCTCTGCAACTTAGTGAGACCCTGCTTCAAAATAAAGAATAAAATTGGGCTGGGGGTTGTAGTTCCAAGGTAGAATGCCCCTGGATTCAATCCCCAGTACCAAAAAAAAAAATATGGTTTGGCTTCTATTTTTATCTTAGGTCCAGCTTTAAAAACCAGATGGTTCCTGTTTTACAAATAGAGAATAGAAATTTTTGCAGTAGTAAATTTTACAGATATTTTTAATGGAACAGAGAACCTGTGTTCCATTTCAAATGTCCTGGGGTGTGGGGGTGAAATACACCAATTGTTGTATTCTATGTGCATTTACTTAAGAGAAAATATTTAATAGTAATATTTATTCAAGATCCCAAATGAGTCAGTCTTTTTAATCTCCTTGCTTTGCCCTCTTTCTCTTTCTCGGTCTTTGCTTTCAAACTGTATAGAATTGGAATTCTCACTTGTTCTTGCTAAAAGCCACATGGCATCAATGGTCAGTTTTCTTATATTCATTACAACAAAGTCACCATCCAAAGAAAGGCTCAATTTTCAAGAGTGATAGAGACTGGGAAAGGATTTATAACCAAGTTCTTTATATCATAATAAGTCAATTTCCTCATCAAAAATATTAGCTACCAAGGTCTAAATGAGGTCACTTTGAAATGCCAGGCAGAAATACAGTTCGTACTGTTCCACCCTAAGTAATTCCTCTGACTATAAATTTCAAGATGAAGCAAGGCAGAATTTTAATCTTAGCACTGAGAAAACCCAAACTGATTGTATCTCCACTAAAATAATGGTTAAAATGATAATAACATTAACAGTGGATGCTGGAGAAACATTTTTCTCAGATATCAAATATATGAGTTTGCCATTAATATGTGTGCTTGCATGGTAATATTAGACTCATGAATATGTATATATAAAATACACACCCCATATATATCATTAAAAGTTGCCAACAATACAAAGTATAAATTTTGTAACGCAATGAAAATATTTTGTAGGATATGTAAACTGGAGACTGCACTGAGTTGCTCAGAAATTATTTGGTTAAAGGGTAAATACACCTTGTACATTATAATGAAAGTCTTATAGGTAGGGGTGGAGATTAACACTTCAGGCTGTCTACAGAATATTAATAAAATTCAATATATTTTCTAAAAGGTATAATTTATATTTTGTGGAAATGAGACCCTTTTCTAATAAAATTCTTCTGTCCTTCATTCTGTTCATATAATTTTGCTATAAATCATCCTGTAGGAATTTTCCCCCCTAAATATTCATCTCAGGGAGAACCTATTTAAATAAGCCCTCTTAGCAAGATCTTTCAGAATTAAAATTACACCATGAGCAATACTTCATCCAATATGTTTCCTTCTATAGAATTGTCTTATGCCTAAAATAATATTTTTATTGAATTACATTAGGCTACCTTTGATTTGAGGTGAATTTGATAAGTAAAGAAGCATTGCGCTCAAAGATCAACAAATTATCCTCAGTCTTTTTAATTGCACCGCCTTTGAGTCTGCACCATCACAGCTCCTTTCTCCTTTCCCATCTACATATATAGTGAGAAAAACCTAAGGGCATTATTCTCAGCTTCACCACAAAGGAAGAATAAGAAAGAAGAAAAATTGCTGCAGGACATACTAGGTTTCCTTGGTTTCTGGTAAACTAGAACACTAGGCTCTTCGTACTCATTTGAAGCTAATTTTACTCCTCTGGTAGCCATTAGAATAAATTCTTTTATTTTATTCCTGATATGAACATAATAAGTAGTTTGATTTCTTAGGATGTGAGGTACAATATAGATAATAGATACATGCATCAGACATTAACACACATGCACACACATGCACAGGCATGCACACATGCATACATATTACATTACTGTCAGGTCCTATGCAAGGTCTCTTTTTTTTGTGGTACTGGGGATTGAACCCAGGGGCATTCTACCTCCTAGCTACACCCCCAGTCCTATTTTTTTATTCTTTATTTTGAAACAGGGTCTCACTAAGTTGCGGAGGGCCTCACTAAGTAGCTGAGGCTGGCTGTGAACCCGGATCCTCCGGTCTCAGCCTCTCAAGTACTAGGATCACAAGCGTGGGCCGCCATGCCCGGCTTCTGTGCAAGGTCTCTTATACTAGGGGGTGTCCCTCACAGGTATGACAGGATGGTTCCATGGGCCAAATGGATGTCGCAGAGCTCAGAGGTTTCTGATGGTGTCATTAGCAAATTTAGCCTTGTAAATGAACAGGTCCTCAGGAAGGAACCTTCCTGTGTTCAAATTCATAATTATATCTGACCTCTGAAATAAGTGGAGCAGGTTTTATTAACTCCAGGTTCTGTATGAACCTGAGGTTGGGTCAGGTTCTGTGACTTCTCGATTACATAGCTCATGGTACTGTTTTCTGATGCAGAGGCCAGGACTCTTCTGTTGCTTATGCATGACATGACAGAAAGTTGACTCTCTGTCAATTAACCTTCTTATCCTCTTGGGCTCTTGTCAGGGGGCAGGGGGCTCACATCACCTCAACGTAAAGCAGGAGATGAACCAGGGGCTCAGATTAAGTACGCATACTTATTACTGTGGGGCACATGTGGGATATGTGTGAGGTGGTTTTTTGGATACCATATGGCTTCAGTGTGTCAAGAAGGATGAACAAAGGTTTATCAGTCTTTGGCATGGGGGGAAGCTGAACAAAGCACCTGGAATATTGTCTAAGAAGTGAGGAGGTGGGGAATGGCCCAGTGAGATCAGGATTTCTCAGATTTGGGCTGACTGGGATGCAGAATGTCAGGCAGTGATGGTAGAAACTGAGGCTGAAGGAGTAGGCAGGGGCCAGGTCATGAAGAACTTCATGACTCACGCACAGTAGGCTGAATTTCATGATGGAAGCAAGGGGGAGACGCAGGAGTTTTCAGTAAGAGAGCCACATGAGGTCTGCACCTTAGTAAGAGACTCCAGAATTGGTGGAGAGGAGGGAGAAAGGGTGATGGTTGACAGACCGGCAGGAGGACAGTTACTGCAAATCACTATGAGAAATGGGGAGGTCCACAACTAGGGCGATGGTGGTGAGAATCCCAGTGAGGAAGGCAACTCTCAACGTTGGTATTTATTATTCTGAGGGTCATCTTATTAATATCAGCAGCTTCCTTTAATATTTAGCCCAAATTATCCAGATTATTCATCTGCCTTAGAGGAGACTGGGAATGTTACAGAAGGACAGCACATCAGTTAGGGGACTTTGAATTTCAACCAACAAGATCCAAAGTAGAAACAGCTTAAACAATAGGGCAGGTTTGTTATTTCATATAAGTTCTGAGTTTGGAGCCAGGCATGGTGGTGCATGCCTGTAACCCCAGTACTTGGGAGGCTAAGACAAGAGGATCACAGGTTCAAGATCAACATCAGGCCGGGCATGGTGGCTCACGCTTGTAATCCCAGTACTTGGGAGGCGGAGACCGGAGGATCCAGGTTCGCGGCCAGCCTCAGCTACTTAGTGAGGCCCTCCACAACTTCGTGAGACCCAGTTTTAAAATAAAGGACAAAAAATAGGTCCGGGGATGTAGCTTGGAGGTAGAATGCCCCTGGGTTCAATCCCTGGTACCGCAAAAAAAAAAAAAAAAGATCAACATCAGCAATTTAGTGAGCCTCTCAGCAACTTAGCAAGACCCTGTTTCCAAATAAGAAATAAAATCAGTCTGGTGATGTAGCTTGGAGGTAGAATGCCCCTTAGTTCAATCTCCTGTACCACAAAAACAAACAAACAAACAAACAAATGAACAACAAGAAGTTCTGAGTTTGGGCACCTCCAGGTTTGACTAATTCAGTTAGCTCCATGACAACATCCAGGAAATATATATATATATATATTTAATATTATATATAATTATAAATATAATATATTTAATATATATAAATAAATATATATATATTCTCCCATATATTCACTCAGCCATCCTCAGTGCCACCTGTCTCCCCTGTGCCTAAGTCTCCTCTTGGTCTTGGGTTGGCTGCCATAGTCCCAGGAGTTGTTGGCAGACAATATTGGCAACCTCATTAGCTAGGAGTCCAGCCTCCCCTGGTGTGATATAAGACCAGGGTTTTGGTGACAAGGAAGAAGGAGAGACACATTTGAAGACAAAAAGAAAACAGCTGCCTATTTCTTTAAATAGGCCTTTAAAGAAAGAACTGAGCATGTTATCTACATCCTTTATCTGCTCCACTAGGGTGCAAGAGGCAAGTTCAGTGGGTGTGACCATGGAGTTCTGTGTAAAGAGGTTCAAACTGGAAGAGGAAGCAGGGAATATGTCGTCTTCTTTCAGCCCCAGGAGATTGTGGGAAGGAGGAGAGAGGAGAGGCATATCATCCTGTATTCCTTTCCTGGGTTTGTTTGGGAAAGAGGCGGTGGCAGAGGGCCCTCCAGTGGGCACTGGCATTAAGCAGGTGTCAGGATGCAGTGAGAACACACCGCCGTGCCCCCCTTCCCTATTTGGAATTCTGGAAAGACACTGATCTGCAGAGCATTTGAGGGAGATCAGCAGTGTGGCCACACAGGACAAAGATCTAGCTGGCACTCTTGAGGCTTTCTCAGTCTCTATGCAGTATAGAATCTGCACTGGCACAGAGATGACCTGTCTTGGGGACAGCAGAACATAAAACCAAGTGGACCACGAGCCAAGGGACTCAATAGTAGACATGGCGGAGATGCAGAGTTTTCCCAAGAGCCAAAGGAATAGCCACAATTTCAGCACCTGCAGGAGTCCCTGCTGGTAGGGGACTCAGGACTTGTCATCAGAGATTTGCAAGTGCCAGCCAGGGCAGACCAAGGAGTAGCATGTCAGCTAGGGTTGGCCTCTGTCCTCCACCAGTACAGGAAGCCACCTTTCCCTTCCTTTTTATGAGAGGAATGGAAGCTAGATTTCGGATAGAAGCAAGGAAACTTTAGGCTATCTGAGAGCCTGAACCAACCAAGATAAAGTGTGAGTTAACATTTCAACCAGCCGTGGTTTGAATATTTGTGACCCCTTGAAATTCTTATGTTAGAATCATAACCCATAAACTGATAGTTTTAGGATATGAAGCTTTTAGGAGGTTATTAATCCATGGGGTAAAGGCCTCATCAATGGAACTAGTAGTCTTTTAAAAAGGTAGGAGAGAGACTCGTGGCCCTTTCTGCCATATGAGTTTATAATGAAAGACAGCCAGCTGTGAAGCAGGAAGTTGGCTTTTATCAGGTGTCAAATCTGTCAGCACCTTAATCTTGGACTTGGCCTCTAGGATTGTGAGAAATAAATTTATATGGTTTATAAGCCACCCAGTTTATGGCATATTATTATAGTGGCCCAAACAGACTTAGACACACTCTTCCTTCAACAGACTCCGGAAATGGGGGTTTTCATAAACATGCTTCTCCTTCACTGAAGTGCTGGTTCCTCTCGTGTAGATATAAACATGTTTACAACATATCTGCTTAGGAAAAGAAGGCAACAAGGTTTAACACACCTGCATGATCCTTATTCTGTCCTATAAAATATGATTATGCCTATTTTTTTTTTTGGCGGTACCGGGGATTGAACCCAGGGCTTTCTACATCTGAGCTATACCCCCGGCCCTATTTTTTATACTTTATTTTGAAACCGGGTCTCACGAAGTTGCGGAGGACCTCACTAAGTAGCTGAGGCTGGCTGCGAATCTGGATCTGCCTCCCAAGTACTGGGATTACAAGCGTGAGCCACCACGCCCAGCCGATTATTCCTATTTATAAGAAGTGAGTGCTTATTACTAATGTAGCAGATAAACTGAACAAAATAATGTGTTTAGGCTAGGAAAATCTTTACTAGGAATTATTTTCTGAGATAAGGCCTAATTATTTAATTGCCATTAATTTGTATTCAATTAAATAGTAGGCACTAAAAACTATGATGAGTATAAATGAAGGAAATCAAGGGAATGAGAGGTCTGGAAACTCCCTAGAGTTTCCCATAGAAGATAAGACAACAGCCGGGCGTGGTGGCGCATGCTTGTAATCCCAGTACTTGGGAGGCTGAGACCGGAGGATCTGGGTTCGCTGTCAGCCTCAGCTACTTAGTGAGGCCCTCGGCTACTTAGTGAGACCCGGTTTCAAAATAAAGAATAAAAAATAGGGCTGGGGGTGTAGCTCAGAGGTAGAATGCCACTGGGTTCAATCCCCAGTACCGCAAAATAAAAAAAGAAGATAAGACAAAGTTAGGTCAAGATAAGTGGTGATAAAACTGCTGGCTACAAATATATAGAGGGTTGTGTTGATAAAATCTGATAATCAACATAAAATTATCTTACAAAGCCTTATAAGTTCTAAAATTTTATGAAGATGTTAGCTTATTTTATTTTATTCTCTAGTTCCAGATGGCATAAGCAGATCCAAAGAGTCAAAAGCATAAGGAGGCAGGTCGCATGTGTGGTTATGGGCCGGGGTGAGTGCAGCACATGACTTTAAATGTAAACCCACAGGGTTCAAGGACATTGAGGATCTTTCTTTTGGGGCTAAACTAGATGTGTATTATGAACCCCTTAAAAAGTTCTACTGTCCTGAAGAATAATTTAACTTTTTTAGTAAAGCATTTGTTCATTTGTGCCCCCTCCATTAAAGAGGCTAAAGGATTACTCAAGAGCACATATGTGGTAAAGTTGGGTTTCACACCTCTGAGGGCCTCGAGCTACACGCTGAGCAGCGGCACCTGCCGGTCACTGAGTGTGAGCCTCAGACCTGCGGCAGCCCCACCTGGAGCAGGCTAGAGGTGCAGAATCCTGGCCCCATCCTTGAGGTTCTGAGGGCGCATCTACATGCCCCAGGATTCCCGGTGATGCCCGTCCACAGTGAAGTTGGAGGCGCACTGAGCTATACACCTAGGGCACACAACTGCTGGCTATGAACATATACAGCACATTGCCCTTTGCAATCTCTAGTGGGTTGCCTATGATGTGCATCACATTCTGGTTTAATACTTATTGGACAATAAGACTGTTTTCTGTTTCTACTACCTTTGTGGAGAGATTTTTTCCAGGTGGGAGAAGATTTTGTTTTTAATTATATTTCCTCAACACCACACTGTTCTACAGATGAATTGAGTTCTTTATTTATTCTTTCTATATTCCTGTATTGCTGTAATTCCTTCTCCTCCCTCTCTCCTTCCTTTTTTTCCTCCCTCTCCAGCTTTCCTTCATCTTTTTTTTGTCTTAACCTTTTTTTTTCCAAATTGGCATTTTAACTTACTCCTTTCTAGATAAATCATTCTGTAGAGCTGGGATAGAAGCTTTTATAAGTAGACATTCACAAGTGTTCTCAAGAAAGGTGACAGCTGAGACCTAAACAATTAAAACAGGGCTTGAATCCCAAGTATGCTTTTCTGTGCAGCAAGGAAGCTTCAGGACCGGGCCCTCTGGTGTTTAATCTTGTGAAGTTGGAACAAAAGAAGTTCCTGATTCACAAAAGAAGGCGTTTATTTGCAAAGACTGATAAATATAAAAAATATGGACTTTTAATCTAGAGAAGTGTTAGGCCAGAGATTTTAAGAGGTCATTTTTTATATTATACTACATCATATCATATCATATCGTATTCAGTCAAGTATATTGTGTATGCATGTGTATATATCTATATCCCTCTATCTATGATCTCTCTTGCTGTATGTCAGGAGCCATTTATTCATCCTTTTTGGGATGGGAAAACGTTCAGTTCAGTTGAAATACAGTGACAAATTCCACGTGCTAGCAGACAAGGGAAATGCAAATTATTACCATTGTTCATTTCTAAAGCCTCCTTCTTTGGTTATAAAACCTACCCAAAGAGCATATTAGCAAAACAGTGTATTTAAAAATACTCATTAAACAAAACACAAAACCTCTGTAATGGTTTAAACAAGCGACATTGTGCTTTTGTTTCTATTAATACAATATAGGAATTGAGGAGGTAATGTTGTTTCCTAAATCTTTGAGGGGGGAGTTCCTGGGGAAAATACTAGAACTACCTAGCTTAACCCAAAGCCTGAATCGCATTTATGTCCCCAAGCTTTTTAATAAGCAATAGCAGCGGTATTTCTGATTGAATACTCTCCTTTGTCAGTATCAATACGTACTTAACCTTTTGAAGCCAAAATGGGCATTGGAAGTAAATAATGAAATATCTCCTAATTCTCTCAGATGCCGAAATTGTTTGCACGTACTGGAACTTAATTTCTGAACGTTACCTTTTTCACCCCTGATATTTTGACCCTGTCCTTGACAGAGAGCCACAAAGCACTTTCTGACTTAAAATAAATACAAATAAAACCCTCATATTTTGCATAACCATAGATATAATTCCACATTGGAACAAACTATTTAGTCGTATCCTAGGTCTACTGGAGAATTCCTTTTTTTTTTTTTTTTGCTACAAATTCAAAGCTATCTAGCGTTACTTTTCTTAATTAAGCCAGGCTGCTCTCACAATTCAAAAACCTTCATTTTTTTCCCTGCTTAAATTAAACTCCCTGTGCAATGCAGTGACCAAAACAAATAATCTATGACCTACAAACAAGACACTTGCGTTCCCTGAAGAATTACGTTCTCATTTCCTCTAGGTTATACATCTTTGAACCTCTCTTTGCTGTAACGACCTTCTGGTGCTCATTAGCATGCTGATTACCATTAACACAGCTATAATGCAGCAATTTTCTTGGTGTATGTCGAGGAGAAATGCTCATCTGAATGCAGTCAGGGGACAAAATTAACTGCATAAATCTACAGCGCAAACTGGATCGAGTCCAACTTCGCACGCGTCGTCTTTCCTCCCCTAGTCGTGACATCATCATCTAGATTCCCACTGATGGCTTAATAAGTATCTCAGGGTTTCATATTTAATTTCCTTTCTTCTCTGCATATTTCATTTCAACTGAATTTCAAGAGTGCCTGACCACCTTCTTACTGTTCTCATAATATATATTTACCTTTAATCTTTTAACAATGTCCCTTAATGTCTCCTTTATAAGATTCCTATCCACTTTGCTTTTTATACATTTTCACATTTATATCTTTAAAAAAATTGGCTAATAGAGTATTGGCTAATAGAGTCTATATGTGTGCATGTACGCACACATTGATATATTTATGGACCAAGAACAAGGTTGGGATATGTAAGCTGTGTGTCGTTTTGGAGGCACACGTAACAATTATTTGTTGCAAGATAGAGTCCTATGAATAGCTGTGAAATGGATGAGACCTGATTTTCTTCTTGCCACTGTCATAGGCATTCAGTAAGGTTTCCTGATGACATGAGTCTTAGAGCGTGAACCCAGGACCGTTAACTCTTAGCCTTGCAGGTTATGAAGCTGACAGGGAAAGCTCATGTGACCTTCTAGAATTCTCATTCTGGACTATTCTTGGAGGGTAGTTGTTTAAATATCATAGCCAAATGAAATAAACAAATGGCAATTGAAAGATTTTGAACTTGGTTCCCCTAGAGCTTATATAACTGGAATTATAAGAAATGTGACAGAGCTGGGTGTGGTGGTACATGCCTGTAATCCCAGGATTTGGGAGGCTGAGACAGGAGGATTATAGATTTGAGGCCAACCTCAGCAACTTTTTTATTTGAGTTTCCAAATAAAAAATAAAATAGGGCTGGGGGTGTAGCTCAGAGGTAGAATGCCCCTGGGTTCAATTCCCAATACCACACACACACACACACACATAAAAGGAAATGTGATGGAACTAAAAACACTACTAAGTTAAAGCAGGATCTGATATGATTACAAAATAAACCTGTGTGAATAATCACTCCACAAAGGGGAGGGTATTCATTTTATAATCATGAGTGGGCTAACATTCAAATTTATATATATATATATATATATATATATTTTTTTTTTTTTTGCGGTACCGGGGATTGAACGCAGGGGCATTCTACCTCCACACTACACCCCCGGCCCTATTTTGTATACTTTATTTTGAAACTGGGTCTCACGAAGTTGCGGAGGGCCTCACTAAGTAGAGAGAGAGAGAGAGACGGAGAGAGAGAGAGAGAGAGAGAGAGCTGAGGCTGACCGCGAACCCAGATCCTCCGGTCTCCGCCTCCCAAAGTACTGGGATTACAAGTGTGCGCTACCACGCCCGGCTCTCAAATTTATATTCTTTAAAAATCCTAAGCTCTGGCCATTTTGATATTTAACAAGGAGGAATACTTCTACTCTTCTTTTCCAGCTCAAGGAAGCTGACTGAAGCTGCTGAACTTGTCTTAATTACTGTGGAGACTGAGGCAGGAAGATTGCTTGAGCCCAAAAGTTGGAGACAAGACTGGGTGATATAGGGAGATACCCATCTCAAAAAACAAAACAAAACAAAACACAAAAACAAAAACAAAAACAAAAAACAAAAAAAATGCCTCCTGGTAACTTCCTGGCATTTCCCAGAACTGAGGGAGCTGATTCCTCCGGTCAAGGAGAAATAATTGGCCGGGCGTGGTGGCGCACGCTTGTAATCCCAGTACTTAGAAGGCTGAGACTGGAGGATCCAGGTTCCTGGCCAGCCTCAGCTACTTAGTGAGGCCCTCCGTGACTTAACAAGACCCAGTTTCAAAATAAAGAATCAAAATTAGGGCTGGGGGCATAGCTCCGAGGTAGAATACCCCTGGGTTCAATCCCCAGTACCACACACACACAAAAAAAGGAGAAATAATTGTCACCCCTCAGGAGGAGTTAAGTCTGATTCTTCTCCAGGGGCATAGAGTTCAGAGTCATGACAGAGAAGTTGTGGGTGGTGTCAGCAGCAGAGGAACAATTTGAATTGCGCTTTGAAGACAGGGTAGAATTTCATGAAACAGAGAAGGGTGGGGAGAGAGCCCTCTCTTTGCACTTTGACTATGACAACTCTAGATATGAAATTGCTGGATGCAAAAGTTGGAAAGAACCTCAAGTTCACTTCTCCACGGTTCACATCTCCAACTTACACATGCTGCGATATTCCTGACCTATGTGTGGGATAGACAATAGGCTATTAGGCTCATAACTATATCACTAATGCAAAGGGTAAGCAACTTTTTGGTGTCTCCAATTTTTGCTTTTATATACATACCAAGTACTGTGTACATGTATGTTTATATCACTTTGAACCTCATTATGATGTATAATAACAATGTACCAATGAAAGTATATTAAAAAAGAGAATTATAGCAAAATTAGAACCCCTAGAGAATTATAACAGAGAGGCCCTTGTTTTTCTGTGAAGTGCTTTCTAGGATTTGGTTTGGAGATAGAAATTCAATGTATTAATACCAGCACCATTTTCTAAAATCTACAGTAGTACCCCCTTTATCTATAGTTTCACGTTTCAAGGCTATAATTATACATAGTCAACTGGAGTCCAGAAATATTAAATGGAAAAATTCCAGGAGTAAGCAGTTCATAATTTTGAAAAAAATATACATATAAATTTTAAAATCATAAGATGAAACAGAGAAGAGACTTGTATTTGTCATTACTCTCACAAAAATATTTGAATTTAGTATACAGGAGTATTATACTTTCTAAAAGTTACCTCAGTGAGGCTCAAGTTCTGCTTTGAATGAGATTATTTAAGTAAATCTTATAGTAATTGCTATGAAGTTGATTGCTTAATTGAGCCAAACTCTGTATATAACTCATCCCTCCTGCATTTACACTGTCCAAACATGATTTCTTTAATAAAATCAACTAACCTCAAAATCTTATTATAACTTCCCAGTCTTCCCAACTGATGCTCCAAGAAAACTCATCTTCTCAAGCAAAACAGCTCCACAAATGCCCATGATATCCTGTACCTGTGTTTCCAGATCACACAGGTAAACTCTCTGCCACCCAGAAAGTTGTGTACATGGTAATCAGAAATGGTTTTCCCCAAGCTAAAAATCTGCAATGTGATATATGTCTGAATTGTGAAAGTTCAGCAGTAAATGTTTATCAATGTGTAATTATTAAATTATTTACTCATTCAACATCTAACAATCTAGCTGTTGAATTTCAGTCTACCACATTCCAGTCATTCTGCTAAAAACTGTGGCTGTAATGACAAATGAACAGTCACATTGAGAAGCATCTTAGCATTATAAGAAAAGAAGTCAGTACTTCAGTGCTGGCTCTGGTATTCCACAGCTGTATTAGTCTACTCGGACTGCTGTAACAAAATGTGGGTTTAACTGGGTTGATTAACAAAAACAGAAATCGATTTTCTCACCATTCTGGAGGCTGGCAGTCTGAGATCAGTGTGCCAGCACAACCAGGATTTGGTGAGGGCCCTCTTCCTGGCTCACAGATGACTATTTTCTTGATGTATCCTCATATGGCAATGAGAGATGGAGAGAGGGAGGATGGGAGAGAGGGAGGATGGGAGGGAGGGAAGGAGGGATTAACGGGGCGGGGGGGAGGGAGAGAGCCAGTTCTCTGTATCTCTTTGTATAAGAGCATTGATCCCATCATAAGGGGCCCTCTCTCATGACCTCATCTAAACCTAATTACCTCCCTAAGACCCTGTTTCCAAATACCATCGCATCGGGAGTTAGGGCTTCCACGTATGAATTTTGAGCGGACGCAATTCAGTCTAACACAAAAGCTGTGCTACCTGAATAAAGTTGTATAACCTGAGAGTCTACTTGCTCCATTACAACGAGAATATAATACTGAATGCATTTGAGATTGTTTGATAACAACGTAAGCTAGTACAAGTAAAAGCAGCTATTTTAGATGGCTCCTGATGAGCAGTAGAGGCTGAATAAATGTTAGTGTCGGGCCCCTCTTCTCCCTGTCCTTTCCCTGTTAAAGGGGCAAGGAAAAAACTGGCAAGCCATCTATCATAATGCGTTATGATTCATTCTGTATTAGCAATATGAAAAAAGGGCTGTGGATGCTCACAGAAGGAAGAAATTAATTCCAGTTTTGCCCTCTGGGCTGTGCGGGTGCTGTGGGGGAGTGTCTGGGAAGGGGAAGATATTTGAATTGGGTTCTGAGCATGGGGTAGAATTACCCAAGGCTGAGGTGGGAAGACCCTGCAGGCTGAGCCGAGACCTGAATGCAAGATCAGGCAGAGTTCATTTGAGGGATCTCCTTGGCGTGGCTGCAAATGCCTGGCTAAGGAATTTCCACATAATCGAAGGCAACTTTCTTCTTTAATTTTTTTCCTTCTAAAGCTCCTATATCATATACAGGAGTTATAGCCTACCACATACAGGTAAGGAGAACATATGACATATATTACTAAGTACAAATTGGGAAGAATGCATCATTCTGAGTTTTGGGGTTGCATATAAATCTCTTCGCCGGGCCTTCCCAGTGCAAGGAGGCACTTGTGGCAAGTCTCAGCCTCTCAGCAGCTGATCTTTTATGTCCTTGAAAGGAGGTCTGTAAAGGAAAACTCCTTTGCACACTGTTTCTAATGCTGGAAATTCCCTATCTAGTTAAAAATGTTTGATTTCACAAATAAAGACTAAAGTAATAGGGCCACTTACATTCACAACTTAGAGTATTCAACCTTTCTTCTTAAAATAAGACAAAAATGTCAACCCCCCTTTTTTCCTATTACAATGGTAGCCCACATTCACTTTAAAAGCTACAAAATACAGAGAGACAAAGAAGAACAAAAGTAAGTTATCCATATTCTTACTGCCTGTAGAGAGCTAATGCTTAAATTCCAGGGGATCATACACTCTTTCATATTTATTTTATGCACATAATATTTCACCTTTCTATATAATCTGCTTTTATTGGATTTTATTGGAAATAAAGTGTTTCCTAATATAATTATAATGACTATTTAGTATGTTAGTGTAAAATTGTATAATAATCAATTCTATATTCTTGTTAATTTAGCTTTTTAAAAATTTAGTGATATATTCTCATAGCTTGAGAATTTTGCACAAGTCAATACTTCTTAAGATAAAGTTCTAGAAATGAAATATTTTAATTTATAGGTATATATAATTTTTGGTACTGGGGATTGAACATGGTGGCATTCAACCTCTGAACTACACCCCCAACCCCTTTTTAATTTTTTATTTGAAATGGGATATTGCTAAGTTGCTGAAGTCCTCCCTAAGTTGCTAAGACTGCCCTTACACCTGCGATCCTCCTGTCTCGGCCTCTCAGGTGCTGGGATTACAGGCGTGTGCCACCACATCTGGCTGAAGTTACTGGTATATGCATTTTAAAAGCAGTTGATAAGTATTGCAAGTTGCTGGGTACAAAGGATGTACTAATAAAAAAAATTAACAAAATGTGAGAAAAATCTGTCTCTATAATTTTTTCTAACATTGGCCACTAGTAGTTTTCCATAAAGTTGCCAGTTTGATATATTCTTTTAAAGAATAAGCTTTAATAGGGGGGCTACTTAAGCTTCAAAAAGGGAAGAACTGGGAAGAAAAGAAATAGAGAAAGAAGGATTTGAGAGTCCAAGTATGTGACTTGACTAGCATATATTTTTGGTGGGGGTTAGCCCTAAGTTGCAAGGTATGTATACTGCACTTTTCAGGAATTCTAAAAAATGAAAATAAAAACCTTTCCCTATTTCTCTATTTTTCTGCAATAGACCCTTTCCTTCTTATTGGGGTTCCCTCCATTACTGCAGGAATTAAGGGCAAGTAGCAGAGTGTGGGCTTTGGCTTCTCTGCAAGGAGCATCCACACCACCTCCAAAGACCTCTGTGGAAGTGGACCACAAAGATCTCTACTACACAGCAGGACCACCTGGTGGGTTTCTGAGATGTTAATTTTTATTTATTCAATGACATAGGAAGTGGGAAATTTTATGAGATAAATTATTGAAGTGATCATGGAAATAAAACCAACAAAAGGGAGTTAAAATAACAATGTTTTTAGGCAATATTACTTCATTCACTCCTGATTTACTTAGTCACAAATCTGGGGTTGCTTGTGCTTTGAGGTTCATGTAAGCTGTAAGTAAGAGTTGCAATGTGGTCATGGGGACCATATATGGCCTAATGCAGAATGGGGAAGAGGATAAGGTAGGTAGAGGGTTGGTTGTGAGACAGATCTGAGCAGAAATCCAGTTCCATGGTTCACTAGTGGTATAATGTGGGCACTGGGCTTCATCTTCTCATACCTCAGTATCTCATCTATAAAGTAAGGATGATTGAAGCCCCCTCAAAGCGTGTGGGATTAAATGATTTACCTGTTAAGTACTTAGCAAAACATTTGGCTCCTAATATATGGTCAACAAATAGTAGATGTAGTTGTTGCTGAGAGTCTAGCAGCCTAACTACTTTACACTACACTGCAGCCTCATGTGTTAACAGTGTGCTAAATGAAGCAGCTACATTCTATTAACTATTCTTTCATAATTTAAAAATGTTCATAAATGATAAAAGCAAGGGGAGAAGTAGATGCAAACAAAACCATTAAATTCTCACACAGAGGGAAAAATATGTTGGTCAGAGTCCTCTTACTTGACTGAGATTGAGCCTGTTTCAGAAAATTGATCTTGGCTGAGACAAAGTTTAAAACAACATTTTTTTTTAAAGGAAAGGCTTCATTTTCTAAAGGCTTCTTAGATTAAGATGAAAGAGGGCTGGTTTCTTTTTCCAGGAACAGGTAAGGCAATAAATTTGGCTTATCCATTGGTATCTCAGAAAAGTGAGAATTCTGGACAAGTGACAAATCAGATCTTAGAAAATGAATCCAGATACAAAGACCATTTAACAAGAGGCTGGAAATAATTGATGAACGATTCAATGATTCAACGATATCCATCTCTAGATTAATGAATCAAGGTTATGGGAGATAGTGTAATGAATGGCTAGATACCCAAGTGCTTGTTTATCTTTTTAATCCTCCAACTCTCTAGTGGGGCTCATATACATAGTGGTCAGGGGCTGCTCATTTTTAAGTAATTCAAGTGCATTAGATTTCATTTTATTACTCTGTCTCTAAAACACTACTTTATAATAATTCAGTACAGAGAAAGTGGAATATTCTCTGTCTACCAAGTGGTTTAATGTGTAGCTCCAGAAACAGTCAGGTTTTTTGTTGTTGTTAATCAAGAATCCATTCTCTAAAGATCTTAGGCTAACATTTAACCAGAGAGGCCACATTCAGAGACAGCTACTTCAAAGTAGCTACTTCAAAGTAGTAGTTAGTTTGAATCCAGATTCAAACCAACACTAGAGGTAATGTTAAGTCACATAACGAATGCCAAAAAGTGGATTGTTATTGGTGAAATTAGCAGCTTGCTATTTAGTATGTTTAATATCAGAGATGGGCCCTAACTGTGAAATTCCTGTATACAAACATGTATTGACCAAAATATTTAAAAGATATTCCACTCTCCTTTCTTTCCCTTGCATGAACAAAGATTAAGAATCTAGTACTATCTGTCGCCAGCACCTTTAGACATGGGATATGTAGCCCCAAATGGCCCTAAGCTCATCATTGCTTTAAGAGGGGTTACTGTTTGCCTGGCACCACATGTTCGGTTAATAGAAATCTGCTTCTAGAATATGGTCACATCTCAGAATTTCCTAAAAGGACATAGAGTTCACAGAACAGACTGTATAAAGTGTTTTGAGGTTGATTTATTAATGAATGTGTATTTAATAAATGCTTGAATATATGAAAGAATTGGGCTTAGAGTGGTTTTTATTGGAAAAGCTGTGCTGTGTGTGAGTAGCAACCACAATTTTTTTTTTCAGGGAATATCCTGCCTACCAAAAAGAACCTAAGAAATCTCTGTGTCCATATTGCCTTAAGGAAAATTCACAACTTGCTTGCATGTCTTGTAAAGTGCTCTTTTTATTACTTTCTCTGGTTTTTGGAGGAGTGCCTACTTATGCAGAAATGTTTAGAGCAGATTATGTAGATCATTCTACCATCCCCTATTAACATTGCTATTATATTTAATTTTTCATAGTTATTAACTCACATTAATTATACAAATTAATGGGGTTCTCTGCAACATTTCCATACATACATATATTGTGTTGTTTGACTCCACTCTCCGTAATACCCTCTCTAACCTCTGCTCTCTCCACCCTCCCCTCAGTCTCCTTCCCCTTCCCTGTTAGTCTTTCTTCTACTTTCAGTTCATCATTATTTTTCCTTCAGTTTCCACATAGAAGAGAAAACATGCAATGCTAGTCTTTCTGTGTCTGGCTTAACATGATGACCTCCAGTTTCATCCATTTTGCTGCAAATGATATGATTTCATTCTTCTTTATAGCTGAATACAATACTACAGTGTATGCGTGTGTGTGTGTGTGTGTGTGTGTGTGTGTGTGTGTGATATTTTCTTTATCTGTTCATCTGTAGCTGGGCACCTAGGCTGATACCTTATCTGGGCAATTGAGAATATTGCTGTAATAAACATGGGTATGCCAGAGTCTCTTTTGTATGCTGACTGCATTTCCTTTGGGTATATACCTAGGAGAGATATTTCTGGATCATGTGATAGTTCTATTTTTAGTTCATGGGGAACTTTCATATTGTTTTATATAGTGGCTATACTAATTTACATTTCCACCAACAGTATACTTAATTTTTAAAAATAATTCCAACATTGTATTCTTTCTTTCCCCTGGGTGCACTAGATCCAGTGACATTTGTTTTTGACCAATGTGGAACATGTTGCCTTCTATTTTCCCTAATGGAAATGTTGGCAAAAGGAGAGAGATGCCAATGGTGCAAGGGTAACTCCTGTCACATGGCCAAGAATGGGGAGAGGGCCAAAGGAAGGACAGAGTGAAGGCCACAGTGTTGGCTCTGGGAAAAATCTACAGGCGGCCACAGGAAAGCTCTTCTCTAGAATAGCAGCTATTTTTATGGTGACTGTTTACTGAGGGTTTAACGTGTACGACAATGTGATAAAACTCAGTTCATGTTCTGATTTAGCTACTTAAAATCTCTTATTCTCGTCCTCATTTTACAGGAGAGAAAACTGGGGCTCAGTGATGTTTAAAAACCTGCTCATCAGTGGCAGGGATGGGAATCAAACCCAGGTCTGCCCGATCCTAAACCTGTGTAGCTTTGCTCTCCAGCTAACCAGCCACACACACCTTTGTGATCTCCAGACTTTTCATTAAATCTATTTAAGAATTGAAGCTTCTATTTACTTCTCAGACAGTTCTACACAATTTCACATGCATCTTGTACTTCATTTTGTGTTCCTCTGTGATTTGATTATTGAATCCTACACTTGCTTCAGCTGGCAGTTGGGGAGATTCTATAACCTGGGAAAAGAAAGAAGTTCTCTCACTTTTTCTGTGTCCTCACTTAGAAAATCCTGGCGTGATTCTGAGTATTTTGAAGGAGGTTTTACTTGCTGAAAGGTTGAGAACAGGTTATGCAGATCGTCCTACCTTCAAGAGGCAGATGAAAGCATTTGTTTTCCTTGCTTTTTTTTTTAAAAAAAGAAAAATCCATGCTTATTACAGATATAGTAGAAAACAAAACAAAAAGCAAACGGAATCAATAATAATACTATCACTCAGGGGACACTGCTTTTAAATTTTTGGAATGTCTATCTTTTAGGTTTGTTTTCTCCAATCCATACGTAGTAGACAAATAGACTCACATTTATGGGTGCTATTTTACCACTTGTCTCTTATTAACAATGCATTATAAGCATTTTTCTGTGTCACAAAATATAAATGTGGACTGAATATTCTAATTTAAGAATTATAATTATTTTCGACATCATATCCCTCCCTCACCCCCACCCCTAGGAACTGTTAAAATCTTCCTACTTAACACATGCATTGGGGAATATATATGACATTGTTACCCAAGAGAAAATAAAAGTTGTTTATCAAATGTATCTGTAGTACTTTCCCCCAGCACTGTTTTGACAGGAAATGTAGTATTTTCACCAAAAGTAATGACACGACCTGAAATATCAGCTTCTCTTTGCTGATCACAGACAGCAGAATTGAAGAAGCCATTTGACACTGCTGCTGTGTAAATTTTGTTACATTTTGTTCTGAAAATGGGGTCAATATGGTCACAGATCGAAGCCCAGGCACTTTGGCAGCTGTGAAATCAATGCTGGTTTGCATTTCCTTTATCAATAGGCTCCAAAGGACCACACTTAAACCTGATTCTGCATTCACATTTTAGTAAACACTTCCAAAAAGTGAATATTAACTATTGGACACCTAATGGAAGTAGCCAGCACAGCGTCCCTATTTCAAAGTGAAATAGCTATAAATTATCAATTAAAAAATCTGTGTTTTATTTCTTAGATATCCATGGTATTCTGTCTTCTTCCCTCTCTTTGTACGCTTGATGATTAGATTGCTAATCTTAAATAACCAATATGTGAATGTGTATGTCTGCATTACAGTTTTTAAAATGTATAGTTCTTTATGGATGGTAGCCAAGTAAGGCGATAGATAATTCGACAAGTTAAAAAATAGGAAGTGAACCCAGATCAAGCAGGAATACCAAAAAGAATTCAAGGTTTTTATCCCCGGACTTGAGAGGAAGGCACGAGTCACTTAGTCGATCTTGCCTTTTGCTGGTGTTTAGTCTCTCAGGCCCTCCTCAGTTTTATGAGCCAAGAGCCACTAGAGAGAAATAGGAAGTTGAAACATATTAATATGTCAAAGTGTGGAAAGGTGAGCTTCAGCATTTCCCACGTGGATGTGTTTTGATTTCATGTCGATTTGCTTATTTTCTCTCTTACTTGGAGCTTCAGAGGCTAAAAGTTAAAGTGCAGGAGACCCTGACTGAAATGCTAAATTACTCTTCCAGAGGCAATGATTTCAGTAGCATGGGACCCCAGCATTCAACGTGTCTATGGCAGAGTGCATTTTCTTTATCTGTTTGTTTTTGATCCCCAGTATCACAGACTAATATTTTGGTAAAATACAAACCATGTCCTTGGTTGTCATGGCAATGCCAAATTGCTATGAAAGGTTTGAAACACTGAATTTCAGTAGCCATCAGTTCAGTAACAGATAATTTGAGGAGCCCTGGTGTAGTGGATTAAACATTAACTAGACAGTTTAGAGACTTGTACTGATCTCTATGGATGCTAAAGTTCAAATGAACCTGTTAGATCATTTAGCTTTTCTAGGACTATGGGATTTTTTGGTTTTTTGTTTGTTTACTTTTGCTTTTGTTTTATTTTAGATTTTAAGTTTCCCAGGGTTGTTTTAGGATCATATGAGTTGTTAGATGATAACTTTAAATAAAAATGTTTCAAGCACTGCACGTAATCTGATGGGAGAATTTGTTAGCAGTTCATTTGGTAACAGGGAGCAACTTCAATTTATCACTTTCAGCATTTTCTGCAGAAATTCATTTCTTAACTGAGCTGCTGGGGAGAATCATTACTAACAGCTAACGTAAAACTAAGAATACACATACAAACCCACAGGTAATTCAGCTGGTGTAAATATGTGTGATCCTTGGTGAGAACTGACACAAGAAACCTAAATGGGTCCAAATGATGTGAGATTGACCAGGTCTTCTTTTAACTCATTGTAGGCTTTTTTCAGAGGAAGATAAATGTCCTTCCTTCCTTCTTTACTTCCTTTTTATTTTTTGTGGTACTGGAGATTAAACCCAGGGGCATCCTACCTCTGAGCTACAACTCCAACCCCAGTCCTTTTTCTATTTTTTATTTCGAAACAGGGTCTCACTAAGTTGCTGAGGCTGCCCTCGAACCTGCGATCCTCCTGTCTCAGATTCCCAAGTACTGGGATTATAGGCATGTGCCGTCGTGCCTGGCTTAAATTTTCTTACATAAGAAGTTGCTTGAGGGCCCTGATTATGCTTACCTTAGACAGGTATCCATGTTTTCTCCTTATTCAGAAGCAACTGCTGTTGGAGGGGGAATGTATGGCTTAGATGAAACGAGTTTATTTTAACTTGCAGTCAGAAAATGTATTTTTTATTAATTGGAGAAAGCTTTGATGCATCCAAAAACTTTATGAACACATCTCCAAAACAGGATTAGAAAGCCATGAATGCTTATAAATATGCTGCTCCCGGGATAGATGCTGGGCTTCTGTGTACCCCCCCATTTCCCCTTCCCTGCTTCCACTCTACAGATATGCCAGAAATTTGCCTAAGCTGAGTCAGAAGAAAAAAGGTGAGCAGATCCTTCCAAAGGCCTCTGCAGCCAAACAGATGTGGTAAGAGTGATGGTTCTGGTGTTATGAGGCACCTGGCTGCTGCCTCTCAGATGCAGGAGAACTGCACCCGGAGAGCTGCTTTGGAAAGGAGTCAAGTGATTCATGATGCAAGAAGCTGATTTATTTGTCTAAATTTAGGTGGGAGGTATTGAAACTACCCCCGCTCATCAAGGTTTATGTAGGGCCATTATAATATTTCCACATTATCTCCCCCTTTATTAATTCATCCAAGCAGTCTATTTGCTTTTTGGCCCAATGCAGCCCATTGAGCAGACATCTTAATTGAGCTGTTCATAATGATGCCTACATCTTTTTCGTGAGAGGTGCCAGCTAATTCAGAGCCCATCAGACCCATTAGTGTGCGGGAACTTTAAACGGCCTTTTTCAATATGCATTACTTTACAATGAACTACTTGGAAGTGCATTGGCCATGTATAATCTAATCAATTCCTCTTCTGGTTTCATCGGGAATACCACAGAAACACCCAGTGTTTCAGCAGGCCATAAAAGTACTGCTGTGATCTCATGGTGAACTAGTTGGTCAAATTTCACCTTTTTCAGGAGTCACATTTTCAGAGTTTGTTTAGCTATCAAAACCCTACAGTTTTTATTTCAAGCCAAAGTTACGTTTGTTGCATATTTCCTCTTTTTTGACACCAAGAGAGGTTGTATGCATATATGAATGTATCACTTTGAATCTCACTATGGTGTATACTTACAAGGCACCAATAAGATAGTAAAAATAAACATACCCCAAAAAGCTGTGGGCATTACAAATCTCCAAAGAATGAGGAAATCATAATGTCTATGCCTCATAATTAAATCCTAGCTAGAGGAAATGTATGTTAATATTCAATCAGGAGCCGGGTGTGGTGATGCACACCTGCAATCCCAGTACTTGGGAGGCCGAGACAGGAGGATGGCAGGTTTACGGCCAGCCCCAGCAACTTAGGCCCTCTGCAACTTAAGTGAGACTCTGTTTCAAAACAAAAAATAAAATAGGACTCGGGGTGTATCTCAGAGGTAGAATGCCCCTGGGTTGAATACCCAGTACCAAAAAAAAAAAAAAAAAGGTTGATCAGGATAATGGATTCTATAAGATAGAAGACATTTAATATTTCCACATATATTTGGATCTATCACAGCACTGATTATGTTTATATTTTATGATTTGAAATTAATTGAAAGTAGTTTTTTACATTAAAAATTCTCCTTCAATAATTTTGTAAATTTAAGAGGGAATGCAATCTCTAGGGTCCATTTGCCAAGGAAAAAATTAATTCGAGCTGGGCGTGGTGGCGCATGCTTGTAATCCCAGTACTTGGGAGGCTGAGACAGGAGGATCGCAGGTTTGTGGCCAGCCTCAGCTACTTAGTAAGGAGCTCTGCAACTTAGTGAGACCCTGTTTCAAATAAAGAATAAAAAATAGGGCTGAGGGTGTAGCTCAGAGGTAGAATGCCTCTGGGTTTAATCCTCAGTGACACACACACACACACACACACACACACACACACACACGATTAATTTGAGTTTTTGTTAAATGCATCTAATATAATAGAGGCATATAATAAAAGAGAATTGTATTCTTTGATATAATGACTCTCTTTTGCCTGTATTTTTACAAACACCATGTGAAAATAAATTGTCATGTTTCATCTACGGAATATGGAATGTTTAGAATAGTTTTAGGGCTAGCCTACTAATTAAGTCTATCACTGTTTCCAGCTTGAATTGAGAATACTTTGAAGCGACATAGAAAATAATTCAGGAGTTTTTTAAATCATGATATGATTAACACAGAGAAAGATTCTTACTGTATGTGGAGAAATGGAATTTGGCTCCAGCTCTTGATCACCACTCTCCCCACCTGCCAACCCTAGGTTCATACACTAGTTGGGTTCATGTTCTTCACCTTAATTTTATATAACTATATATAATGATGAAAGTAAATACAATTCATATAATGTGTTTGATTTAACCAATTCTAATTGATTTAGGAACTCAATATATAAATATCAGCAGTAGTAATAATAATATGTATCTTATCTGCAATGACAAAACAACAAATATATTTTTTATTTAGAGAGTGTTTTTTTCCAGGTGTTAGGCGAAGGGCAGTAGGAATTATTTGATTCTTTATCTCCAGGCTCTTAAGCATAATTTTGTCTTGAAAGTTTCAAAAGAAAACCATCAATATTGCATGTGTCAATGACAAATAATACAAGGAGTCTACATGTGCTTCATCAAATTCAGATATCTCTCTGTAATCTCTGGGGGATTTTTGATCACCAAGGATGACCGAGTGACAAGTTATTCGTTGACAAAGCTGTCTCTGGTAGGTAGGAGTCCATCGGCATGCTTGATTAGCTGTTTAATAAAGGATGTCAGGGGTGAGGACATCACTTATTGTGAGTGTCCCCATTTTTAAAGTCAACTTTGGCACTTTGCCCACACACATCTTTCTGGTGTTATTGATTACCTACAGATTCCTGGATCCCTTCAAACTCCCTGCAGAATGATCAACACTCACTGGCAACCAGTGTCCTCCCCAAGGAACTAGCAACAAAGACGATATAAAATGACCTTTCAATGATTTTACTATCTAAAAAAATAGCTATGCCATCATATACATAATATTTATGCATTAAGAACTCAAAAAATCATATGCATACTTTTCTGTTATGACGCTTTTGTCCACTTTTCCCCAGATCCAAATCATGGAATTAAAAATAGAGTAGGACCTAAGAATACATCATTTCAGAAGTGGATATTCAACACTTCATCTCTGACAAACCAGAAATATAGGCCTATTTTATTTTTCATGTTCTGAGCAGTTAAGTCATTTGGGGGCAAAAACACTTAGTATATTTTGTGGATAACTGTCACATACATGTGGATTATTAATACATTTTGATTGGAAAAATGGTATCAACATGTAGAACAGCCATTGCCATAGAAAACTGAACATGTGAAGGCTGTGCGGGTTATGCAAAGACACACAGTTGTCTGGACACTTTCTTCATTGGTCCAAGGATCTTAATTATTGCATTTAGAATATTTCAGTAGTCTCCAGAGTGTAATGTCATTCACCTAGCTCAGCACAAATGCCAATGGGATAAACTACAACAGAGCAGAAAGAAAGTAGCTACTATCAACTGATAGAATATAAGTCGTGGGAAGGAAAAATGAGGAATGAGGAGAAAAAAGTTGATATAGTGCTAAAGTTTAAAATATCAAGAATTAAGTAATATCATAAGAAAAAAAACCCTTCAAGTTGTAAAAGGCATATTCTAGTGCTTATAATAGGTTAGGATCGGGTCATTAGGGAAGAAATTAAAGCTGATCCAGTAAGTGTCAAGGTAATATGTCCACACCATTCTATAGGCGAGTGTGTAGGGGTTGTACATGCATGTGTTTGCATGAGTTCGTGTAAATTTTTTCAACCAATTTGTTTGAGGTATAATGTGCATGTAAGAAAATTCACTCATGCTAAATATAGAATTCAACATGTTTTGAAAATACATGCCTGTACCTAACCCACACACAATCCACATGTAGAACATTTCCTTTTAACTTAACACCCTTTCTCTCAATGCTGGAAGCAAATGGTGCAGATGTAGTAGCTATTTCAGGAAAAAGAGCAACAAAATTAAAAGCTTTCTTTTATTTTGGCAAATGCGCTTGTAATCCCAGTACTTGGGAGGCTGAGACCAGAGAATCCGGGTTCGCGGCCAGCCTCAGCTACTTAGTGAGGCCCTCCACAACTTTGTGAGACCCGGTTTCAAAATAAAGGATAAAAAATAGGGCCGGGAGTGTAGCTCGGAGGTAGAATGCCCCTGGGTTCAATCCCCGGTACCACACACACACACAAAAAAAAAGAACAAAAAATAGGGCTGGGGGTGTAGCTCAGAGATAGAATGACCCTGGCTTCAATCCCCAGTACCGCAAAAAAAAAAAAAAAAGTTAAAAACTTTCGAAGGAGAGTTTCCTCAGTTTTAACAGAGACTATTGGATTCAGAAGGGAATTTAGACTCCAAGGGTATCAGAGTGTGAAAGTCAAAGTCTCTATTAGTCAAACAATTGGCTTGGAAAGAATGCTGCACGAGCTTTCTGTAGGAAATTTTTCTTCCCTTAGTTTTGCTTAAAAAAAATTCCTTGGACTATGGAGATGAAGATGAATCAGAGAAGCTAAGGCTTAGCTAGTTTGCTCTAGTATTGTGGAGGAGTAGGGTAGTAGAATTAGTGAATTAGTGTTTTTGTTTTTGGGGGCTTTTTTTTTTTTTGTACGTGAGGCCAGTTTCTCAAATGGTATGTGAGGACATCCAAAGACTTCTCATTTCTCCAAAAAAGCAAGGGAGTGCCAGAAAAAGACCCCGTGTCCCCAGGGTAGAGGAGGCAGGTTCAGACCGTAGCTTGGAAGCCCAGGGGAGCTCAGGCATCAGCAGGAATCTCTCTCTGCCTTCTTTCCCAGTAGCTTACCTGTCACAACATTCCTCCAGAACTTGACTGAACCCTTGGAAGAATGCAGAAAGAGGGAAAATCCTGAAATGCCAGAAAACACCAATTTGTCAGAAAATAAGTCCTTTACTACCAGGTAGACAAGGGTTCTAGGCAGAGATGAGATTGAATTACGGAAAGAGAAACTACATTTGCTTTTTTTTTTGCATACCTAAATCCCCAGAAACTTGTATCTACTACATTTAACAAAATATATAAACCCACTATCCTATTAGAAACTGAAATCAGCAATGAATAAACACTGCTCAACCATATTAGGTAACTGTTTCTATAGCACTTGAGAGTTGATGAGTGGTTTTATGTACATAATCTTATTTGCTCCACTCAATAACCTGCAAGGTAAGCAAGTCAAAGACAATTCCTCTTCACAAAAATATAGAGAGATCTGAAACATCATCCCTTAATATTCACTGATTCAATTCCCTCCAAGAAATCAGTGAAATGCCACTACTTGACATCCTATTTTCTCTGGAGTGCACTTCCAAGAGGCTATGGGGGATATGGAGCAGGCTCATAAGAGCATCATCGGGGTAGGAATATGGGATAGCCAAGGTGTGATCATGCAGGGGAGGAAAATAGAAAGAGAATGAGTGCTTTATTTTTTTTCTTGTGTGGTATTAAGGATTGAACCCAGGGGCATTTTACCTCTGAGATACACCCCAGCCGCATTTTATTTTTTATTTTGAAACAGGGTCTTTCTATGTTACTACACGCTGGCCTTGGGCCTGTGATCCTCCTGTTTCAGCCTCCCAAATACTGGGATTACAGGTCTGTGCCACTATGCCTGGCTGTGTGCTTGAAAATTTATACTAGCATTACAGAAAGGAAGGAGAGCTCTGGGGTAGTGATGCCCTAAGCCCTGCTGGTGGTGATTTAGATGATGTGGGGAAGAAGCAAAAGGGTCACAGGTAGAATAGCCTTGGCTATCTAACCCATGAACCTGTGGAAGCATCAGGAGCCCTACCTGGGGGTGAAAAAAGCCTACACAAGGTACGAGAAGAGCTACGGAATGTGAGACTGGTCTCTAGCCCTTGCACCTGGAATCTCGAGGGGCTCGGCATCCTGAGCTCGGTCTGTAGCTAAATGAGTTCAGACGTGTAGACACGGGTAGGGCCCTTCTCATTCAGGGAGAGGTGACATCAAAACCTGGAAGGGCTGATGAGTTCATTTGCAGCCAGGGCCCAGTCACCGTCTGGGATGTGGAGATTCATCCAAGTAGCTCAGGAATTAGAACAGAGCCTCAGTTCCAGCTGCAAGTGGAGCACTGGAGAGAAAGCAAGGCAGCACTCCAGCCTGCGGTTTAAGCCAAAGGAAAGGGGAGCAGGCTAATAATGGAGATGAAGTCTATGGCAGCAGGGACCCTTCCCTGCCACTGTGGGTTGAGGGTCAGGATGGCTGTGGAACTCAAGGGGCCCTGGACTACAGACAGGGATCATCGTGATGCCTGTGGTGTCTAGAGAAGATAGGTATGAAACATCGCGATACCCATACGGGGTGGGATTTCAGCCAGACTGTAAAGCCCAGGCTGACGGCAGACACCAGTTCATCCATTCGGGCCACTGCTGAGTCTTGAGAGGGAGCTGGAAAACAATGCCTTGACCAGTGGGCCATTCATTGAAAAGAAATCTAAAATAATTTTAATCAGATAAGGGATTTTGATAGTAATTTATAATTTAACATGATTTAAAGGCATAGGAAAGCCAGGCGTGGTGGCGCACGCTTGTAATCCCAGTACTTTGGGAGGCGGAGACCGGAGCATCCGGATTCGCGGCCAGCCTCAGCTCGTTCTCTCTCTCTCTCTCTCTCTCTCTCTCTCTCTCTCTCTTTCTCCTTAGTGAGGCCTCCGCAACTTCGTGAGACCTGGTTTCAAAATAAAGTATAAAAAATAGGGCAGGGGGCGTAGTGCAGAGGTAGAACGCCCCTGGGTTCAATCCCCAGTACCGCAAAAAACAAACAAACAAAAAAAATAAAGGCATAGGAAAATTGTTCTAGATATACAGTAGGAAACATGCCATTTTCCTAGTTGACTCAGGAATGGTCTGAACAGTGAAACTATTTCTGATTATTTATATCATATCTAGAAGTCCATTTGACTCCTCATCTGATCAGCCTGATCTTATAAAGAACTGGCTGGGCCAGTCCCATGATTTCAATTCCTGTCTTAAGTCTTTAAGTCCTGGCAATTTTGACAGAGCCTGGAGAGGGTAATTCAGTAAAAGTTCTTTTCTTCACTTCGCTTCTTTCTCCTCTCCTTCCTCTCCTCTCCTTCCTCTCCTCTCCTCTCCTCTCCTCTCCTCTCCTCTCCTCTCCTCTCCTTCCTCCCTTCCTCCCTTCCTCCCGTCCTTCCTTTCCCCCTCCTCTCTGTCAGAGCTTTCATTCTTTTCGCACACCAGGAAAAGAAAGTATAAATCCTGGAAGAATAGAGGCAAGCTCTTCCACACTTGTAAGACCTACCATGTCTAGGAGAGTCACCATATGGCTTTCAGAGCAACCAATGCACCAGAGAATTGATCTTTAATTTAAATTATTCCATTTTAGAGCATTTTTGAACTAGATTTTATTTGTAAATGCCTTGTTTCTTCCAAGAAATTATAATGATAATCAGAGAAGAATGAACACTTATGTAATGTGTACTGCGTCCTAGGTATTCTTTGAGGTACTTTACAAGAATTACCTCATTCAGTTTTCACAGAAAGCTTGTGTATAGACACTATTATTATCTCCATTTTCCTTGAGTCTAGAGAAACATGCATTCACAAAACTTTGATTTGAGACTCTAACATGTTAACAAACATGTAGTTCTGCTTTCCAATTAGCCTTCATGCCACACCAGTGTCTCACACCAATAAGACACTAAGGTCTAGACCACTTCGGTCAGCTGCCCAAGGGCATGTTTCTGTTCTATTACAGACCTGGGATGAATGTAGGTCATTTCCCATTCATTTTTCTTTCAATTACACCATGCCTTCTCTAAATTATAATTAAGAAAGAAAAGTAGCACCCCTTGGAAGTACAACTACATAAAGTAAATGAGGTCTGATACAATCATCAGAATTATGTAAGTGAACATTTTCTGAGACCTGAATACACACACACACGCGCGCACACATGCAAAGAGTACACATGTTGCTTTTAACAAACTATCAGCAAAGATAATAAAAGAGTATATGGTGATTCTAAACCCTTGAAAGTACACCACACCTCCTGATAACCAAGTTTGTGTCAGTGGTTTGGAGCCACTTTGATCTCAGCTCCTAGAAGAGATGCGAAGAAGGCAACTATTAAAATTTCATAGGTCATAATTAATGATCCTGCTCATGAAATTGCTTCTAATATCTCTGGCTCCAGATAGACAGTTTACCTGCAGGGAGAATTTTCTTTTGCAGCAACACATGGAAGATCATAAATTGGCCTGGTTCATTAATTTTGTGGGTCTTGGAGAGCTAAAATCTCCTTCGTTCAAAATTGATGATTTCTTTTTTTTGGAGTAAATATATTTATCAATACCTATTTTATATATAGTTCAATGAAATAATCTTTTTTTTAATGCTTTATTTTTGAAACCGGGTCTCACAAAGTTGCGGAGGGCCTCACTAGGTAGAGAGAGAGAGAGAGAGAGAGACAGAGAGAGAGAGAGAGAGAGAGATATCGATCAATCGATCGATCGCGCGTGCGCGCATGCGCGCTGAGGCTGGCCGCGAACCCGGATCCTCCGGTCTCCGCCTCCCAAAGTACTGGGATTACAAGCGTGCGCCACCACGCCCGGCTCTTAGTTCAATGAAATAATCTATAAATATAGAAGCATTTTTCTTCTGGATATCACCATGGTCCTTGTAAATACTCAATAGAATCACCTTCAGGAATCACTCCAAGTCACACTGTCAGGTTTACACACCTGAAGATAGAGATTTCATTAAACAGTGGCACTTACGTACTGAAGTGGTCCTGTGGTTTTGGGATGTGTGACTACTGGGCCTGTGGAGTAAAAATAATGTGTAAGTTTAAATCAACAGACAGGGTATCAACCATCAGCAAAAAGAAACAATCAGCCGGGCGTGGTGGCACACGCTTGTAATCCCAGTACTTTGGGAGGCGGAGACCGGAGGATCCAGGTTCACGACCAGCCTCAGCTCTCTCTCTCTCTCTCTCTCTTTCCCTGTCTCTCTCTCTCTCTCTCTCTCTCTCTCTACTTAGCGAGGCCATCCACAACTTCGTGAGATCCGGTTTCAAAATAAAGTATAAAAAAAAATAGGGCCGGGGGTGTAGCGCGGAGGTAGAAAGCCCCTGGGTTCAATCCCCAGTACCGCAAAAAAAAAAAAAAAAAAAGAAACAATCATGAATTAATACCCTAGGTGAAGAAAATACCACAGTTGACACTTGGTGTCAGAGTACTGGAGACCACATATGTAAAACAACACATTGTAGCACCTCATGCTCTCCAACTCCGCGTGGACAGTCCACCAGTGCCTTAGGGTCATTCGTGGTCAACAGCAACCCTTAAAGAACCTAAACAGCTTAGAATAAAAGGTATTGTAGAGGATGATATCAAGATTAAGGAATCATGCTCAATTTAACAAAGGGAATTTCTAAGAAATTGGTTTCCCACAGTCCCCTTCCAAGGGGGAAACTCATTATGTCACTGAAATATTTAGCCCACTTTTCTTTAATCTTGATAAAATTGATGATTTCAAAATCAGTTTACTGCTGCAAACAATATGGAAAGCTTGTTATTACCTGCTTTCTAAATCTATACTGTCATGGACTGAGGTTGTGAAAATTCCAGGAAACTTTTGGTTTCCATCTTCTCTTGCTGTTTTTGTGCTCTTGTGTCTGTAGGTCATGCTTCCACACTTATATGGTCCACACTGTGAGTGTGAGAAAAACCTGCATGCAGCACAGTGTGGGCAGTGAGGTGTAATTCCATATTCATTGGACCACTGAGTCCCTTTCTTTGAGTCCCACTTTGTCCTCTTTCTCTGCTATTTTTCTCCACTTCTTCCCCCACCTCTACCATTGCCTCTAAAGTCCCCCTCCTATAATGTCATAACTGCCAGTGTACAATTGAGTCAAGAAAAGCATGTCTTTGCCACATAGGCTTCCTTCAGCCTCCCAAGCATTCCGTTTTCTCCTCCACTATTAGAGGAAATAACAGACATGGACAATACCTCAGTTTGAGTGTGCTTCACGAATGCTTGTCAACTTTACTCTTTGTTCTTCGGATGTATAGTTATAAAGCTGAATCTATTAGGGATGAACAATAATATTTTAAATTAAACAATAAGGCAATTTTGGTCCACTTGACATTTTGGATTATCTTTACGATAATCCAGATTTCTTCAGTTTGCAGATTGCTGAATGAATTTAGCTTTTTTTTTTTTTTTTTTTTTTTTTTGCGGTACCGGGGATTGAACCCAGGGGCATTCTACCTCCACACTACACCCTCGGCCCTATTTTTTTATACTTTATTTTGAAACCGGGTCTCACGAAGTTGCGGAGGGCCTCACTAGGTAGAGAGAGAGAGAGAAAGAGACAGGGAAACAGAGAGAGAGAGAGAGAGAGAGAGAGAGAGAGAGCCACCACGCCCGACACTGAATTTAGCATTTTACCTGAAATTGTTTTACATTCTTCACAGACTATTGAATGGCAGTGCAATAAAAGCCACTAGTTGGCAGGAAAGAGAGCTGTTAAATTTGTTTTAAATGGTAGATGCAAGTGACATACCATGCCAAATATGTTGACTTGGTTTCCTAGACTTTCTGAAAAGAGGCTAAGGGGGACAGAAGGGGTGTTAAGTGCAGGGTGAAGATATAATTTACACTTGGTTATTCCTTTAACCAATGTTGTCAATAGTGTATTTTCCCTTTGCCTTGTGGCCAGCTGTAAATGGCAAAATCATCCCCAGTTCAATCACCTGGCACCTGCCATTCATGGTGTGAATAATACCGTACTTAAAAATTTGATAGGACAACCCATCTCCTGTGGAGTTGAAACGTCACCACTTGGAAATTACATCTCAAGAAAGCAGAATCAGATATGACACATCGACCTGAAGTGGGGAAGGGTCAATAGCCCATTAGCGGTTCCCTAGAGAATTTGTGTTCTAAGTGACCTTCCCTTTCTGCTGCCACTCCTACCCAACTGCATCAAAGCTGCTTGGGGAAGAGACAAACTAATCACTTGCATGTACTAAATTTGCTGCAGGCCATTGGGTGATAAATTGTCCAATTTCACTAAGCAAGGTAGCTTTGAAAAAGAAAGAAAGAAAATTCAGTCTCATAGAATATAAAATCATTGTGTGGTCAGGTCTTAAGCTGTAATACAGGACTGAAAATATCTGCATTTTCTGGCAACCTCTCCAGTCCTACTGGGCATGTGGTCCATGGAGGGTGTGTGATTGCTTAGAAAACAGTCATCAGATGAGTCTCCCTGGCCAGATAGACTTGAATTTTTTAAAACTGATATGTAATTTCATTGATTTGGGGTTACATTTTTATAATTTTGTTCTTTCAAGAAACAAAAGCATGGTGTATAAAGCCTAAGGCAGAGGTCAGTTGTTTTTTTTTTTTTTGTGGTACCGGGGATTGAACTCAGGGGCGTTCTACCTCCGCGCTACATCCCCGGCCCTATTTTTTATACTTTATTTTGAAACCGGGTCTCACGAAGTTGTGGGGGGCCTCACTAAGTAGAGAGAGAGAGATAGACAGAGAGAGAGAAAGAGAGAGAGAGAGAGAGAGAGAGAGCTGAGGCTGGCCGCGAACCCGTATCCTCCGGTCTCCGCCTCCCAAAGTGCTGGGATTACAAGCATGCGCCACCACACCTGGCTTAGAGGTCAGTTTTTGATATACTGTATAAACTAGTCAAGCTGGCAACCTCTGAGACACCTAATAATTTGGGTTATAGTATTCCAGGATTTGAAATGATGATATAGGAAATTCTATTGCCTGGTCTTAGGGTTAAGTAAGTGGCCTGGGAAAATTCTAGTGGCATTTGCAAAACATACTAAAATTTATAAAGTTTAACTTTTGTTGCTAATTTTGTCCCTACATTTCTGGACATTGTAGTATTAGGTATGCCATGTTTTCTGTTGGCCAGTTTTGAACAGATGGGGAATGGGACGTTATGTGGGGTCAATGAATGGGATGGCCATACATATCTCTGGTCTCCCTGTTTGCTCATGGCTCACATTTGTTGCCCTATTCTATCTCAAATGTTAGTTACTTTCATTTCTGGAGTAACTCCCACAGGCTTTGCTAAACATATGCCTCAAAAACCAGTTATGCACCATGCAAATAGGTGCTACTCAAAAGAAAAAAGGACATTAAGGTTTTTTGGGGGAAACTTTGGGTTAAATACAGTGAAATGGGTACTTTTGCTACATGATTTCTCAGAGCTTCAAAATACTAAGGTGCATTGTAGCTAACCAAGAGGGATAGATGTTATACAACATTTACCAGAATTATTTATATAGGTATTTCTTTTAATCTGGGAGAGTTTAGTAGAAGTGATATTCTATGGTGTGTATTTGGTCAAACGGTCCTTGGAAATGACCTGCAATGCCCACCATATGAACCTACTATACAAAGATAGATATAATTGGGATACCACAGAAGTAAAGCCTCAGTGTGAACTGTCACCAAGAAATAGTTGTGGAAAATCATGGACAAGTGTACAGAAATTTAAGGAGAACAGGACATTACTGCCTCCTCCTGCCCTTACCTCCCATAGATTGACTGACGAGCTTTCAGGGGTGACAAGAGATTAAGAGATCACCCCAGAGCTGTGAAAGTCATGTGTGCAGGGAGCATGACAGTCACAGAATTTTCATCCTCCTGTGACACAGCAGCACCTGGGAATTGTGAGGGGTCATGGAAGACAAGTGACCACATGGGGTCTATCCCTTTTAGGGGGCACTTTACCTTGTAGAAGAGCATTTATAGCCCCAGAAAGCCCTCTTCTGGGATATGCTTAACAAGACTTCCTTTTCCGCTGGAACCAGACACATCCACGACCAGTTAGAATTCTCATCAATATGGTTTATCTCAGTATAGAAAACATACATATAAATTATAGTTCCTTATTATTTTTAGGTTAACATGAATAACTTAGAAAAGTCGTGTGATTAAGATGCCTACTATGACAATAGAACCTACCTGATTATTTTTTTGTATATTTATTATCATTATGTATTTATTGAACCTCTTTTAACAACTATCAGCTATCTTCTAATCCTTGGCCTCTTTCCATATTTCCTGTCTCTCGATTTCCCCTGCTTCTGAATCCTAACCCACAGCATCAAAAAATTTGGAACAAAAGTACCTATCTTCACTTTAACAAGAACACAAATAAATCTTCAGTGCCCTGCACCTCCCTCCAAGAAAACCAAATGGAAAATTTCACCGAGGAATATTCTAATTCTCCAAGGAACAAAGACTTTTTATCATGGGATTCAGGTGTTCTTATTTGGAGAAAATAGTTTTACTGATTTACTGATCAGGTTTCTGAATATCAAGCAGATACACATTAGCAACTAAAAACAAACTATAGATAAAACAATGTCTTAAAATTCACATTTTCATCCAAATTAAGTAAAATTCCATTTAAAACATGATTATACCAATGGCCAAGCAGTGTTTCAAAATTGTATGTACTTGATTTAAGCAAAAATGTCTGTCTTTTTGAATTTCATAACTGAATCAAGTTATTATGGACTTTTCCTATTTATCTAGTTGAATGTAAATGGCTTCTCCCAAACATTTTTTGTGTTATTTAATACAACAATGAGTAAGTTAAATTGCAATGAATTATGGGAATGGGGTAAATACTATACATACTTGTTTTACAGGCTAAGAAATAGAATCTTTAGATCTTCTTGCCCTCAATTCAGGATTCTATCAATCTATACTGTTACTTTGAAACATCTAATGTTTTTCAAGCCAGAAGCATTTTGTGTATTCATCATTTCTCACCAAACACAAGAACTGCCATAGATATGCCTTAGCTTTTAAAATTCCACAGCAGAATTAAAAACCTCAAGACTGAGCAGAAAATAAGAGTACTGAGGCTAGAAGAAGCAAGGTGGACACAGCTTAGCTCGTTTCTGCTTGACAAGCTGTTTTGTAGTGTCTTTGGGCCAGAGCGATCCTACAAAGCTGGGTGCTTCCAGCGGTTGCACTGGGGTCTCCAGCATGAATTGAGGAACGGTTGTAGGGCTGAGCATATCTGCGTGGTCTCAGCAATGGAGGAGGTATCAGCTCTCCTTCTATCCAAACATCTGAGGTGGCCATTGGCCATCATCACACTTTCCCACTAAGCCAAAGCCTCTTCTTTACATTATTCTGTAGCCAAGGTAAATGGGGCCATGTGCTGAGGACTCTTACCCAAGGCTGCAGAATCAAAATCAGCCTGACATCTAGAGTAACAATCACATCTGGGGCTCTCTGTAGTGATGGTTCTCAAAACCCTGCAGAGGGTACTAACCATGCTGACTTTCAGAACCCAGTTCTTGCTGCTAGTCCATTAAAAATGCCTCATTGAACTATCTTAAAGTGTTTTATGTATGAAGAAATCAACCTCAGAATGCCTGAGATGTGGGTAGTGGGTGGAAAACATAGAGAGAATACTTCTTGTCTTATAGCAAAAAACTGGGGAACAGCACCCAAGCCTAAGAGAAAGAACTACACAGCAGGAAAGTTAGAATGGATGGAGAAGTTGCTAGGCTTTGAAAAGGTCTTAGAAAGGTGGAATTATGTTTCAGGACCAACAGGGAACTTCCTTAAGAAGCACAGATTTTGACACCCAACCCTTTCTGATAAAACCATCTTAAATTTCAGAGACTACCAGGTAAATTCCAGATGGTTTGGATTAAGTTTAAGTTGCCAGTTTAAAAAAAAGAAACTTGTCAAGAATAAGGAATTTTTCTGAAGAAAAGAACTTTCTAGATAAATGTAGAATATTCATTAATAAGTTGATAATTTCATGCAATTCCTTTTTGATGACATTCTGCTAATATTTCCTATGTCTAGAACTTCCTGAGATGAAAACAAGATTTTGCCAGGCGTGGTGGCGCACGCTTGTAATCCCAGTACTTTGGGAGGCGGAGACCGGAGGATCCGGGTTCGCGGCCAGCCTCAGCTCTCTCTCTCTCTCTCTCTCTCTCTCTTTCTCTCTCTCTACTTAGTGAGGCCCTCCGCAACTTCGTGAGACCAGTTTCAAAATAAAGTAGAATGCCCCTGGGTTGAATCCCCAGCACCGCAAAAAAAAAAAGATTTTATTAGATGCAATATATGAGTAATTTTGATTGTCATAGCACCTAGACAATTTTAATTATTACTATAATTATTGCTAATATTGGGATGGAAACTTGTTTTAATATCGGTGCTTCCTACCATTCTGTGACGAGGCCTCCGGAGTCATGATCCTTTGTGCAGAAGAGGAAGGGGAGGCCTGAGGAGCTCAGATGATTTATCCTCAAAATCAAAACCGAGTCCTTGACTGGGATGGGATAAACCACAGGTCCTTATTCACATGAAGTATTTATACTTTTTAAAGATTTTAAATAAAAAAATTTTTTGCTTCTCTCCACAATATTCATTAGTTCTAATCATATTATGGTCCCAATGTAGCTATTTTAAAGTGAAATTAAAAGGCAGCCCAGCTTTGGAGGGTAAGAGTTATTGAAAGAGGTGTCTGGAGAGCCATTTAAAATTTTCAAGTAAAAAAAGGAGAGAGAGAGAGTGCGTGCGTGAGAGCTATTCTTTTCCTTTTAAAAATTAAGAAATCAAATATAGGAATAGTCTAATTTACATTAATGATCTGCAATCTATGAAACAATTTTTAACCATTTTAAAGTGAAAGGCTGGTGATTATGTGGGTGAGTAGATAGCAATAATAGCCATAAATCTTTGAAAGCTGAGCAAGTGCTAGGTAATAGTATATAGAAATGAGGTTGGCTCAGCTCCTGGCCTGAGAACTTTCATAAGGAAAGCCTGAGCCATCATTCTGAGCCCTTGAGAGGGCGGGATGTACTATTTCTGTGTGTCCTTATACATGAAAGGCTGATGTTTTCCTTTCGGGCATCTTGAACATTCCATTACATATCATACAGGATACAGTTAGGTCTCCAGATGAGCTCTGGCCTGTCTTAACCTCCCTGCCAGGGAAAGTATGGCCAAGGGCAGGTACTTCAGGAGGTGAGAAACCAGATGCCTATAATAACTCTAACAGAGCAACAACTATCCCAGGCAGATTCCAGAAGAAGAATTGAATTTCCCCCTGGTGTTGCAAGAGAAACAAATATCATTGGTCCATGAGGAGATAAGGGGCTGAGCATAGACAGTGGAGGCATGGGAGATGGAGGTGGAGAGGGAGAAACAATTGAGCCCACCACTGAGTAGAAGGGACCCAAGTTGATGTGCAGAGGGAAGGCTAGTGACCAGCAAATGATTCTGCTAACAAGAAGCAGAGGCAGTTGTGAGAGATGTGCAAATTTCCCAGATGTGCGAACTGAATTACAGACTTGATTGAAAAATAGAGCCTACTCGCCCTGTTTCCAGTTCTAGATCTTACCTCATTATTGGGAAAGAACACATCATAGAAACCCACATAAAAAGCAGTCAGAAGCAAACTGATGTTAAACATACTCAGTGGTACTTTCAAACATTCCATGAACAAGCTTTCAGAGAGTTCCCCTCTACCACTTAGCACATGTAAGTGCTGTGAAAAGTATACTGGATTTGTGCTAGAATAGTGTTTCCTAATAATTTTAACATATCAACTATAATCCCGAGTATCTTAAAATGAACAATGAATTGTATGTTTGGATGTTATACTTTAAGGAGCGGGGTGGGTCTGTCGCGTGGCACTGGTCTTATCTGACAGCTCAATATTATGGGTAGAAGTTCTAGTTTCAATCTTATTTTTTAATGATAAAAATGAAAATTTAAAAGATGGCTGAGGAGAATTAGCTCTAGCAAAGCCATTTCAGAGAAGGGAGGCAAAGCATGCATTCAGAGAGTTTTAGGGGGAAATTAGAATGCTACAAATGACTCCCTTTCTTGAACCCTGAAAAATTCCACTTTGATTTAGCACCGGTGGAATTGTTAATAAAAACTTCTTTGCACATCGTGTATAAACAGCACAGCCTAGCCTGTATCAACTTTATGCTCCAATAAACAAGACAATAATGACAAATTATCAAAGCAGGCCTCAGATGTGACCCTCAATTGGGAGAGCAGCAATTTAATGAAGACAAAAGCTAGGTGAAAGCTGCTAATATCATTTACTGATAAACAGATTTTCTCGAGAGGCTCCTAGCTGAATCCCCTAAGGACCCATAAACCTGCATAATTCCATTTAAAATATTGTGCAATTCACTAAATTAGTCTTTGAACATCCTTACTATCCAATTACGAAGCCCCAGCATGGACAGAATAATGAAATTTTTCAAACTGTGGAATGCATGTGGTCTTAACAAACTTATGACAAACACCAAAATTAGCTTTCAATTTTGAGGCCAATGTAGCCGCCTTTAATACCTCAAGTCAGAGTGGCAACAATAAAACACTATTGCAGGGATAAGCAGAACAGAAGAAAAATAAATCCTGACTTACTCAGGATTCTGAACACGGTCTACCTTCAAGGAAAAAAAAATCATAAGAAGTTGAATGATGTTTTGCATTTGCAAGCTATTTGGTCGCTTAAAATCTAGTAAAAGCTTTACTGAATAAAGGGTACAAAATACCTCCTGGACAGTTCTATCTTCCAGGCAGGCAGAAAAAGGCGAGAGTTTGAGGAAGTGAAATTTATTTCTGTTCAAGCATTGCAAGCTGCATTATTAAAGTCATTTGTCATGGTTTGAATATTTCTGCCTGATTCGCCATTAAATTGGCCTTCTAATTACCAACTTTGTCATGAAAAGTGGTCTGGCTGTTTCATTCACCAGAAAACTTCAATTCTTTAATCATCTCTTGTTTCATGTAAGAAAAAAAAAAAGGAGAAAAGATAAAAGATAAAACCAATACAGAAAACAAACCATGTATTTTTATCCTAAAATCTTAAAAGAAATGATAAAATGATATCACCAAAATTATGCTTAAATTATAACATAGCTACCTATTTAACAAATGTTGGTAATTATATAGTCAGTAAGTTATCATTTCATCTTTATAAAGGAAATTGCCAACATAAACCTACTATCTGGTTATATAACTGTCTGGCTATTGACTGTATAGCTTCTTGTGATGGTTCTAGAACCAACAGGTACCCACTGATATAATAATATGCCAGTTAAGACATTTCTCCTCATATTTTCTAGGTTCTTGGCGTCTTCATGCCTGTACTTAATTCTACCAATAGAAAAAGGTCTGAAATCCATGGCTTTCCCCAGCATCCTCGTGAAGTCTTTGACAAGTTGTTTACTGCTTGTGTTAGTCAACTGTCCGTCGCTGTGACAAATTACCTAAGATAATCAACTTAAAGAAGCAAAGACTGATTTTAGCTCCTGGTTCCAGTCCCTGGTTGCTGGCCTGTGGCTTTGGGCCTGAGAATATCATGACAGGGAGTGCATGGTGGAACAGAGCTGCTCACCTCATGGTGGCAAGAAAGCAAAGAGAAAGACAGGGACTGGGGCCCAATATCCCCATTAAGGGCATGCTTCAGTGAACTAACTTCCTTCACTAGGCCAGACTTCTAAAGATTGGGGTTCCACCCCCCCCAATAGTGCTACAGGCTGGTGACCAAGCCTTTTCCACATGGGCGTTTGGGGCACATGTATGATCCAAATTATAGCACTGCTTGTTCACACTTTAATTTGGGCAGAAATAGAGAAGAGCGGCTGACAGTCACATAGTCCAGTATCTTTCCTTCTATACTGATTTCTGTTGGTTGTGATAAAGTCACAACATGCACTCATGTTTTAAACTGCACAGTATAGCTTCTTCCAATGTTTGGGGGAGAGGAGAGTGGCCTCCTAGCATTGTAAAAAGAATTCCAACAAAGGCTTAGTCATATACAATATTTGGGAAATATCCATATAACAAAACAGAGACTAGCAAAAATGCTTGCAGATGACAAAACTAAAGCATAGGGGGTTTTATAAGTTTCTAGAAGGTCACATAGCTAAGTAAGCAGAATCATAATTTGAATGATTCTGTCAGCCAGACCTTTTGGAGCTCGTGAATAAAACCAACTCCCTGTGTGCATAGAAAGAATTTAGCACAGTGCTGAGGATAGGTATATGCATCAAATCTCTGAACTAGTAAATATTTATGTTTAGGCTATTTTTTAAAAAGTGTATATACACTTTAGACATACTAATTTTTAGGCTCTAAATAAAGAGATGGATGTTTTAACTGCTACAAAATCAACTGACACTAAAACCCAAAGGACTAGAAAATTATACCATTGGAGTAGGTATATTAGCATTTCATAGTCACCCTTATGAGTGTCTTCTATTATGAAAGCAATCTTTGAATTAGCATTGCCCATTGACATATATGAGGGGTAAAAATGAGTATAACATCTGCATCCGGTCTGAGTATTGAACACATTTTTTTATGAGTTCTTATTTTGTTTAATTACTAAATTTACTTACAGGAAGGTTGCATTTGTTAATGAGAAGTTTACTCATAGCATAATTATCTCATAGCCTCAAGATAATTGGGCATATTTTCTGATCCATTTTCAGAATGTATATAAATTGATCCATTGGTTTCATCATGTTTTTTACACTGAACCAAAATGGGAAAATTTGGTTATCATGGGTTCTTGATGTGTGATGTTTTGTCATTTTCATTTGCTTTTTTCCTTAATCTCTTTTCCTCTTTTTTCTTGAAGTATTTAAGATTTTGTGTTCATTCTGGATATTCTAAAAATTCATGATAATATGCCTGTACTTTGTTTTTTTTTATTTATTGGGCTGGGTACTAACAATGATTCTTATAATGTGGAGACAAATATCCTTCAACTGTGGATGCTTTTCTTGTGTTATTTCTTAGATAATTTCCTTTGCTCCCCTCCTGTTCTCTCTAGATCTTCTTTTAATAAAATATTGTAATCTTCTCCTTTGATTTGTTTCTTTTTTATTCATCCATTTTCCATTTCTTTGTCTTTTTGATATATTTTGGAGAAAATTTAACTTGTCCTCATCAGCCTTTCTGTTGAATTATACTATCTGATTCTTAATATATAATAGTTCCTTCTTGTTCTTTCTTTCTCTCTCTCTCTCTCTCTCTTTCTCTCTCTCTCGATATTGGGGATTGAACCCAGGGGCATTCTACCTCTAAGTTACACCCCAGCCCTATTTTATTTTTATTTTGAAACAGGGTCTCCCTAAGTTGCTGAGGTTGGCTGTAAACCTGCCATCCTCCTGTCTCAGCCTCCCAAGTCCTGGGATTACAGGGATGTGCCACCACACCCAGCTCTTCTTGTTCTTTGTTCCTTTTCACAGCAGCCTGTTCTTGTTTTATCAATGTAATATCTTTTCTTGAATTTCCAAGGGTATTATTTTTAAGCTTCCTCTGTTCTCAGATTTGTCTGCTCTGAATTCCTTTGTTTGTATGATTATTTTTATACTTTTTCATAATGGAAGTTTTACTTAAATGCCTGGTGATTCCTAGCGGCCTGGGAATTTTTTTTTTTTTTTTTTGCGGTACCGGGGATTGAACCCAGGGGCGTTCTACCTCCGAGCTACGCCCCCGGCCCTACTTTTTATACTTTATTTTGAAACCGGGTCTCACGAAGTTGCGGAGGGCCTCACTAAGTAGCTGAGGCTGGCCGCAAACTCGGATCCTCCGGTCTCAGCCTCCCAAGTACTGGGATTACAAGCGTGCACCATCACGCCCAGCTCCTGAGAATGTTATGAATGAGGCATTAAGATGCAGAGTGGTGTGTCTGTACATTGGTTGGACTTGTCCTCTGAAGGGCTTCATTGTGGGCTCAGGTTATGAATGAGGCATTAAGATGCAGAGCAAGGTGTCTGTGCACTGGTTGGACTTGTCCTCTGAAGGGCTTCATCGTGGGCTCATCAGGGAGCAAGGTTGCCTCTTCACTGGAAAAGCTCCAGGAGTTGGTCCCATTCCTCCAGACAGGAGTCCTCCAGTTCCTGCTTGCAGGTTGGTAGGAGCATCCTATGAACCTACTTTCTCTGAACAAAATCACTGTGTTTTCAGCTTCACACGTCCACTCAACACTTTTGCCCCTGTTGTACCTGAATCTGGAAACTCTTTACTTAGTTTTTCTCAGAAAATAAAACTGTAGTCTCCCTGAGAGATTCAGTGATTATACATAGCCTTTTTTTTTTTGTGGTATTAGGGATTGAACCCAGGGACATTCTACCTCCCAGCTACACCCCCAGTCCTATTTTTGTTCTTTATTTTGAAACAGGGTCTCACTAAGTTGTGGAGGGCCTCACTAAGTAGCTGAGGCTGGCTGTGAACCCGGATCCTCCGGTCTCAGTCTCCCAAGTACTGGGTTTACAAACGTGCGCCACCACACCCAGCTATTATGTAGACTTTTTTTTATGTAGACTTTTAACAGAACCATGAGACTTCTGCTTTGCACACATCAGACACCTGATGTTTCCTAGTGCAGAACCTCTCAGGGATTTGTGGGGCGATCGAGCTCGCCTGTGTAGCAGACCCACCTCTGCCAGCGTTTCTGTCCCAATTTCTTCCACACTGCTAAATCCATTACTACCCCTCCATCTGTCTTCTATCTTTTATAAATCTGATGAAAACTCTCTTCACATTTTTCCAATTTCAATCCCAAAAGAACATATGCTCTAAAAATCAGCCCCTGCCTTCATACTAAATTCAATGGATAAACAACAGTGGATATCTGCTGATACCCAAATTTCAGCAATTGTTTCAGAGGCAACCGAAAATCCAGAGTTCAGGCAAAAATCCAGATCAGAGATCTGAAGCCAAAGAATACTTCTGACTTCACAAGATCCCTGCTGAAATATCAAAGCAGGCAGCCTCCAGCAAATAGGACGTTGTGATCTTGAATCAGAAAAGGAATTGGAAAAGAGGTGGTGAGTTTGCAGAGAGAGAGAAAAAAAATTTTTTAAGTAAAACATAGATCTGCAGTGTTAGCAGTTGACATTAAAAAAATTTAAATGATGAGCTTGTGGTTTTAATATCACTGCTCTATCCAACCCCCTGAATCTTTTTATCATATCTAAAGAATTGTTCATTCATCTTTCAGGAATACATTAGAGCAGGAGAGTTTTCCCATAGGCAAAAGCATTATACATATTTGCAAATGTCTTACATAATGATGTGAATATGATACATAGAGATGTTTTGATGAAAGGTAGAAACAATACAGTAATTTCCATTCTATTTCATTAGCTATCATAGACTCAATTAAAGGGAGTTTCCTTTGTTGTTTACTTTTTATCAAATGTTAAAAAAGCTAGTATTTAGAATTCATTGTACTGGTTGTAAATAGGATACCTACTAGTTGTTCTTAGTACAGATATTTCATCTCATAGTCATATTTCTGGTCACTATTTTTAGTATCTTTACTTAAAATATATGCTTATTCAGGAAATAAGTCCAGTTTTTTGTTATTTTTTTACTTTAAAAATATTTTCAATATATCACAGAGAGTAAAATAAAACTGTAAATCCCAGCTTCAGGTTCAAATAAATCATTGTCATTTTATTTCATTTGTTGTGATCAATTCAGGTTTAAAATTTTATTTTTGCAGTAGAAACAAACACATGACTTCTATGAGGACCTAATTGTCAATGTAAAAACAAAACAAAACAAAACAAAATAAACAAACGTCCCAACCACCCATTTAGTGCCTGCTTTGCATCTACATGAGAACTCCCCCTTCATTGTACCCCAGCTACTAGCTTATTATGGCCATTGTTTAATTTGTGCTCTGTTTTTACAAATGACACTTGTACAGGTCTCTTGGGGGCAGCTGATAGAAGCCAGGCCCCTCTCTATCCCTTGTGTCAATTCTTTTGTGAATCTTTATAATTAGCCACTTAACAAATTGAGGGAAATGAACCTTCCGTTGCAGAGTATATCCTGAAGTTAAGCCAACCATATGACAGGCAAAACCGATACATGAAAATCTCCTTAACTAGACTGCGGAGTTGCCTCAAGGTTCAGAGGCATTCTTCCAGTAATGGTCTAAAGAGAAGCCTTAGAACTCATATTTTTGATGGCCCACTATCCAAATGCCTGTTAGCCTTCTTTAAAAAACACCAGGCATTAGAAGAAAAAGCATATATTCTCAAGCATTCTGGCTACTTCTTTTTCAAATGTTTTGTTTTTTGTGGGGGAAAAATGTCAAAAGCCTGATTTTGAAAAAAACAAGATTACCGGGCCTCATACTTATAGATTAAATGTAAGTAAGTAAATAAAGCTTACATTTTCTGGGCTGAAAGTATTTAAGTATATAAAATGACATCATGTAGATTAAGATATTAATGAATTTGTTTTCAGAATCTATAATGGGGACCCTAAGAGCAGGGTGCTATCATTACGAACTCTTTCCTTTTTATTACTAATTAGACTTCTAAATGTGAATGTAAATGTACCTCAGAGAGTATGTATTAAAAAGTTGCATATGCATAAGAGATCATTTCAAATTCATTTTCCAACAAAAACTTCAACTTTGATATTTTCTCATGTTCCCACTTATACCACATTAACATAATCTTTTGTATTTAATTTCTAAATTCCATTGTGATAATTCTATCAAGGTATTTATTTTGGGGAGCTCTCTGATATCTCAATCCCCAGTTCAATAGCCAACACTCAAATATTGTCAATTTACTATTTCCTATTATTCATAATAAATTCTTCTTCAAGTTATACATCTATTATCTCTAATGTATATAATGAAATTTATCTGGCCTAGTGGCATATCCAAATAAAAAAATATATGACAGCTTTTATGCTGAACTGGGGAGACACAAGTGGAGTTTATATTCAATGAGGGGTTAGAATATTATAATATTGAAAGATAAAAATTTTAAGATGTTGTAACATATTAGGATCCAGAATCTTTTATACCTTGAGATGAATAAAATGGATCACAGGAACATTTATGAAGTGGTAAGTGTGTTAAAAAAATAAAAGATACAGATTTTACTTCACATAAGCTCAGAGTGCTATTGTAAACAAAATTTTGATTTTATTATACCCTATATTTCATATATCTTAACTAAAGATTTATAGCAACACACCATTTGTTTTGTAGATCATTAAAATTACTGCAGTCTATAGAAGTGGTGTTTGACATAGTTCAATTAAGGCTGCATCTATTACAGGTCTGTTAACTCATTCATGCATACCTTTTTGATCAATGCTGTAGCGAAAACCCTTAAAATATGACTGACAAAGTGCCAGGAACCATTATGGGCACTCTACATATAATAATTCATTAAATCCTTGTTACAACCATGTTGAGGGTATGAGCAGGAATTCTTGTTCTCCCCACTTTACATAGGAGGAAACTTAGACCAGGAAGGATAAGGTAATGTAAGCAGGAAGTGGCAGAACCAGGCTGTAAACGTGACCCTTGGCTCCTGACCAGTGGGCTGTGGTGGTTCATTTCCTCCACTTATCAGTCGTCTACCTCTGTTGACCAAACTGACTGAAGTCAGCTCATATGAATGCCACCATATAACTGATTGTGTCAGTGGGATATTTTGCAAGAAAAAAAAATGGGTGCTAGTAATAATCACACACCTGGACAATTGTCAAAAACCAGGACTTTACCAAGCAAATCTGTGCATGGTGTAACTTAGAAGTAGAATACTCCTGTTTTTGATCCCTAGTACCAAAATAAGCCAGCCAGCAAGCAACAAACAAACAAACAGCAGCTGTAGCCTCCAGATTACCAGTGGGAAACCATCTAACAATCTTTGCAGCATAAAGGGTTTAGGAGGGGTTAGCTCCTTGGTCAGTTAATACCCTCTGCTACCTTCTTATTACTAGCACCATCATGCACCACTCACTGATCATAGCCCCAGACAATTTCCTTACTCATGTTGTCATAGTTCCTAGGTGATAAGAAATACCAAGCAGTACCCCCTTCAATTTGTTGGAACTTCTTATGGCTTAGTACATGCATGATGCATAGTAGGTGCTTAATCTAGATTGCTGATCAAATACATGAATGAATGAATGAACACAGGGAAAAGACTGTTGTTGCCTTGGCATTTTCAGGAATAGTAACATGCTGAACTGCTAATGGGATCACAGGCAGTATTTGCGCAGCCCTTCCTGTTGTAGGGAATAGGTCATAAAATGCTCTAGCTGAAAGTCAAGTTGCCTATAAAAAATAGAAAATCTACAATCTTCATGCCTAAGTGGCCTATTAGAATAGATTAATTATGGCGGTATGGCTGCTAAGATGCCTATAATTTGATGATAATGTTCCTTATGCTCAAAATGTTGTTCCAACTTTGATGGCTTGAATAAGGAAAGTGCAATTCCAAAACCATGTGAGCTTCTTTATGGTGTTTCCATCTCTGAACTTTTGGGGGTTCTTCCTTGCTTAGAATACCTTTGCCCCACTCCATCCATCTAAGACCTCACCTTCCTTGGGAGTCTGGCTCGGTGAGCTCCTTCTGTAATTGTTTCCTTCACCACCCTTGGTGAATTCTCCTCCACCTGGACCCTGTAACTTTGTGTCTTTTACTGTGGGCTCTTTTACTCTAGTCCACAGTAAAGGATACAGTATCTGCTACTTGCATTGGTAGGCAAATTTTTATATACATAATAAATTATATAAGGACATATTTGCAGAGTAGATTGTGTCCATTTTTGTCCTTGCTTGCTGATAGATATTGATAGGTGTTTTATTAATTCTCAGACTTGGTTTTACCATCAGAAAGTAATGTTTTGGTGAAGAAAAGTGTTTAGACTGCACCTACCTCTATTATTATTATTTGTATTATTATAACTACTGGAAGCTATGTGTATCTACTGAGAAGAATCTAGTAATTATGAATGCCCAACTAAGCTTAGATCAGTAACAAGAACATTAATAAGAGACTTGGGGACTTAAGTGTCACAGTTTCTTCTTAATAATGCTATGTGATTGCTTGGTTTATATGTGAGTGCTAGAATTATATGGTTTATTTCTATTAATGGGTGATAGGACATAGGCATAAATATTTATTACACAAGTAAATACAAGCATTTATTATACAAGTAAATGCAATTGAACGTATCAGTTCAAGGCAATCGGCACATGTTCTGTTAGTCAGAGTGATACAGACTATAGGTGATACGGGAGTTCAGGTGAGTGGCAGATTACTAGGTTCAATATTGAGTCACGGAGCAACTGGAAAACTCTGCCTTCTATTCCGCCATCTTTAATCTGACAGATTGCTATGAATTTTAAAATTCTTTCCCAGTATTAATGCAACCCCTGAAGATATAAGAACGTTTTCCAAATATCCACTTAACATGAGAATAAAGAATTTTATGCTGATTTTGGTGCATGAAATGCAATCCTAGTGTTCTGAAAGAGTTAAAGCATCCCCATGTGTGTCCAACACATCAAGTGAGAACAATCTGTTGAATTTTTCACTTGGCTCCCCAGCTCTGCTAAATAAGAAGGAATAGAAAGTTAAACTGCGACACAAAGATGCTTGCTACTATCATAAAGGAAACCCAGGGAGATTTCCTGATTCCCAGCATGGTGTTTTCTTCTTTAGCATGTCACATAATGCATTTAAATCTTTTAATGGGTGAGATGCCTAGAGGACACTGGCAGGAAGATGGACCTCCATGTCCCCATTTCTTGGTTCCTTCTATGCAAAATGCTGCTAAGAGGCGATAGTCAAACTTAAAATAGTATAATAATAGTAGAAGTTATCACAGTCCTTCTGCACAACTCCCCAATACTTTGGACAAAAGGAAACTCAATATCTTCTGGAGCTGTTAATGAAGAATTCATATTCATAAGAAAAGTGATTTAGTAAAGTATCAATGAAAAGCACTCTCTTCCTCTTCTGAATAACTTCCTCTTCTGAACGGTGCTGCAGAGAACAGAGAAATCTTTCAGCCTGCGCACAGAAAGATGGTTTCTTTTGTGATGGTACATAAAAAAAAGTGGGTGTGCAGGTATGCTGATCAAACTAATACAAATGAATAATACATCCAAAGCATTGCATGCCCATGGGGAGAACAGGATGCAGGAATGCATTTCATTTTTACCACCATGATGTCCACATAGCAATTTTATAAATTCTTCTGTCAATTTTACATCTTATTCTTCCCAGTGACAAGTTGAGATTTTTAAGCATATCATTCTTAACTACACAATTATGATGAATAGAAACAAATTAGACGTATTACTCTATGTAGCAGGCAGTATTGACCTATTTTAAAATGCATTATTGGACCAATTTTAAAACAGAAGAATCAAAGTAATTGATTGGTGGCTGTGGGAATGTTCTTCCATCAATACTTAAGTGTATTTTGAACTCTCTGTATGCAGTTAAGCAAACCTAATTGAAGTCACATAAGCATGTTTTTTTTGTGCAACAAAATCTTAAAGAATATTTCAAATAAAATATTTTGAAGCGACATCTCTCTAATATTTCAAACAAAATTAAATTAAAGACTCTTGTTTTCATTTATATAAAGTGTCATCTTTCAAAATAATCTACAAAATAGTTTATTATCTTGAGAAAAATATATTTCAGATAATTTGCCAACATGAGTTTAAAAGAATAATAACCAATTTGCAAAGCCAATTTTAAACTGCGTTTTTTTTTTTTAAGTACTGGAGATTGAACCCAGGGGTGCTCCACTACAGAGCTACATCTCCAGACCTTTTATTATTATTATTGTTATTTTAAATTTTGATATAGGGTCTTGCTAAGTTACCCATCCTGACCTTGAACTTGTGATTTTCCTGCCTCAGTTTTCTAAGCGTGCACCACTGCACCCACCTGTGTCCAGTCTTCTGTGTACTTGCATAGTCATGAGGTATATTGAAAAATGAAATCAAGCTTCACAGGAATGGCATGGAAAATTCTTCACCAGTGAAAATTCACTGATGACTGTCATGAATGCCTTGCTTCTCAATTGCCCCTGTGTTGTTTCCATGGTTGAGAGATACTCATCATCCTTAAGCAGGTTTGGGGGCTCACCAAGCACACAGCACTACAATTGACACGTTAGTCTGTTTGCTGATCTCTTTTTTTGTGTGTGTGGTACTGGGGATTGAACCCAAGGGTGTTCTACCTCGGAGCTACACCCCTGGTCCTATTTTTTATACTTTATTTTGAAACTGGGTCTCACGAAGTTGCGGAGGGCCTCACTAAGTAGCTGAGGCTGGCCGCGAACCCGGATCCTCTGGTCTCAGCCTCCCAAGTACTGGGATTACAAGCGGGCACCACCACACCCGGCTTGCTGATCTCTTAAAGCCCAGTGCACACTGATGGAAGTCATCCAAACTATTCTTCTCCACCCTTCACTTAACAAGCACAATAACAAATGAATACATAAAGTAGCAGCAAATATATTAACTGGAAACAAATAGGTTTCATTTGTAACAAGTGCACACAGGTTAATTAACAAGAAGGAGCATTCATGTTGAAACAAGGCTCCCTGATGCTTTTCGGGCAGGTGCTGTTAAGGGCCAATTGAGCTCTATAGGATAATTATCAAGTATCAGCGTGCTCTTCCCTTTGTTAACAAAGTGCTGCCCACAATTTGCCTAAACCTATAAACCATCATCTGTGATCCTCAGCAGCAATTAAATGACAAACATCTCCTCATCGGAGACTTGGGGAAACAACAACAACAACAAAACATGATCGCATTTAAGGAGGCAGATGGATATTTTTTAATGTTAACTTTGAAGACTTCCTTTTCAATAATAGGACATTAGTCTGAAACATACTTGTACTAGATGAACGGGGAAACAGTATGGTATTTTTTAAAAAGGGAAATTAAAATAATCGAAGCAGTGCATATTTGTGAACAGCTTTGGTTATAGAATCTTGAAGTGTATAGCAAACTGAAAAGAAAATAGACACCTAACTCCTCTCCTTACAGCACTGTTATGGTTAGATATAGAATGTCCCTTGAAGAGCTCATGTATTAATGTTCAGAGTTGATATAATCAAGTCATGAGGGTTGTAATTTCATCAGTGGGTAAACATTGTAATGGATTTACTGGGTGGCAACCTAGGCCAGTGGGGTATAGCTGGAGAAAGTGGGTCCCTGGGGGTGTGGCTTTTGCCTTTGAATCCCTTGCTTACTGGCTAAAGGTTTCTGGGCTCCATAATGGGAGAGCAGAACCTTGCTCTCTCCCTCTCTCTGCTTCCTGCCGCCATGCCCTGAACTCTGAAAACCCAGCCTGACATAGGATGAACCCCAAAGTCTTCAAAAACTGTGAGCAAATAAATCTTCCTTCCTCTAAGTTGTGTGTGGTCAGGCTTATTGGGTCCGGCAATGAGAATGTTAACTGAGACAAGCACTGTGAGGTCATTTTTTCTACTATTCTAGCTTCCCACCCACTTTTGAGAAGGGACTATGAAGACCATACGAGACGTTTTCTTGAGGCATGAGGGTGAAAATCTAACCAATATGGTGCATGCTCTGCAGGGCGTGAGGTACTAATTAGTTCTTTAAAAGAATCCTTATTACTGAGAATGATATATCAGCACAAAGAAAGTAATTTTAGACCTAGGCATCAACTTCTATCACAAACTAATCCAGAAGGTCTGAAGATATAACATTTAAAATGCTTCTGTAAGCATAGCAACAGTGCCAGGAGCTAGAAACCTTATAAAGGCACCATTGAGTTAGTTCAATTAATTGTCTGGGTGGAAGACTTTCCCAAACTTGCAGCAGCTCTTGTTTTTCTAGTTAAGGTTCTTCTGGGCATTTAGTTGCCTACATTAAACAATGTTGTCTAACTGATTTGCATAATGGTAGTGCTAAAAGGCTATTCCATAACATTAAAAAATACAATTATAAATGTATGAGTTTCCCTCAGTCAGAAGGCACGGATTTTTATTTTTTTCTTCAATGCCAAAATAACAGCATTTACAAATGTTTTCAGGAACTGTGAGAAGCTACTTCTCAGTGTGTTTTTACTGTAGTATTAGGTCAACAGCTCTCTTGAAAGAACAAAACCAACCCAGGGCCAAACAGGCAGGCGGGCCTAATTACACACTCCAGAGTAAGAGGAGCGCTTGGAAAGCTCCAACCCACTCGACCCCGGCTTTATACTTCACCGGGTTTCTCTACTATACCTTTGCCACTTCCCTCTGCCTTTATTTTTTTTATGAATTATTTAAACATGGCCATTTCACATCCACAATTAATTTTCAAAGAAAAGGCAACAAGAGAAATAATCACAAGTTAAACAGCTTGAGAACAGCTCTAGTTCTGGCAGCCTGCAAAAGGCCTGCCTCTCTGTTGGCCTGTGGTGGGGGCTTCCCAAACCCTTTCATTTTAAGTCCCTTTGAATCAGTCTTCCTCCCAGACCCAGCTTCTGTGTCCAGCAGGGAGGCTATGCAAATATCAGAGAATCTCTTTTCTGGGTTACCTGCCTGTGTTTCTTTCAAGGAACTGGATGAGAATTAATAACCATGATGCCAATGGGATAAAAACAATAGTTACAAAGAACAGGAAATTTCATTGTCATTAGGGTAGAATCTTTTGAAAAAGGAAAACCTTAGCACTGCTAATCACGTGCATAGATGGGAGTGCTTAACAAAATCCTTTTATCCTAGTAATCCTCTCCCCTGTCAGAACACAGAACTGTCCTGTGGTAGCAAGGGCTTGGCTTCCAAAATCCACAGTATCCTGACACATTAGTTCCCTATTGCAGAATCATTCAATTGAAGCTGGGCCTAGTGGTGCACACTTGTAATCCCAGTTCTTGGGAGGCTGAGACAGGAGAATCTGGGTTTGCGCCCAGCCTCAGCTACTTAGTGAGGTCCTCTGCAATTTAGCGAGACCCTGTTTCAAAATAAAGAATAAAAAATAGGGCTGGGGGTGTAGCTCAGAGATAAAATGCCCCTGGGTTCAATCCCCAGTACCAAAAAAAAAAAAAAAAAAGAATCATTCAATTGGAATAGACATCAAGAGATCATTAAATTCATTCTTCTGCCCTTAGGTATGGCTATAGTCTGCTGGAACTCAGCATATTGAAATGCTACATTGATATGATATGATATGATATATGATATAAAGTGTTTTATTTACTGGGCTGAGAACATTTCCAGGGTAGGAGCTGAAGGTCCTATTTATTACTTATTTATTATTCCCAGAGCCTGGTATATAACATTCCCAATGTATCAGTACCAGAAAAAAATTAAAACCCTAAACATGCAAAATATATGTTTCTTTTAGAGAAAAGAAAATCTTTGTGGGGGGGAAAGACCTTAAAATCCTCACAAAACTCCTTTGGAAGTATTCTTTATAACTAACTAAATAGCAATTTCCACTCTATTGTTATCAGGCTAGTGACAGAATTACCTTGAAAATCAATTTTTCTAAAATGTATGTGGACCTAATAGTGCCACCTATATTTAAGATTAGGAAAAGGTCAGTCTCTAATATGGTTTAAAAGTAAAAAAGTCAGGCATGGTGACACACACCTGTAATCCCAGTATTTGGGAGGTTGAGACAGGAGGATTGTGGGTTCAAGGATAGATTATTGTTAAAACTATCACAACAAAGTTACCAAGAAATTTTTGTCATTGCCAACTGACATATGTGGGAGCCAAAGCTCAGAGAAATTAGACAAAATTTCCAGTGTCACACAGCAAGGAAGGAGAGGAACAGAGGGCAGGGTCCTGATACTGTACCAGATATAGGTTGCCTCATTTAGGCTGAACCACTGACATGTCTGTATGAGTGAGCACCATAAACTCTAAATTAGGATTAGACTTTTCTCCTCTAATTTAGAGGCCCAAATCTACGAGGGGCTAGTGATTATGCCTGAGATAACTGGAATGGGAAGGGAGACTCAGTCCCAAGTTGCTCCCACAATCTTACTTATAATAGAATATATAGTATCTATCTCCCCTATAAAGCAGAATACCCAATATACTGTATCTTGGGGGTCACATAAGTATAAAAAGACATGCACAAGATTCCAAGACCCTTTGGGTTCACCATGAGGAAGTATCAAGAGAACCATTCCCTTAGAGCCTACGGAATGACTTGCAACCCTAGCGAGAGGGACAGCAAGTCCTGTCCTATCATCTGCCACCATGAAGCCAGTATAAGAGGTACTGTCACTCCTTCCTCAACTTCTTCCTCCCAGTGACAAACCTTTAGCCAACCTACTGCTCACAAGTACTTACAGGAGAAGATAGAATTGGAAAGGAGAAAAAATTTAAATAGGCCCAATTTAAAATATCCCTACTTGCAGCTGGGCATGGTGGCGTAGGCCTGTAATCCCAATATTTGGGAGGCTGAGACAGGAGGATCTTGGCTTCAAGGCCAGCCTCAGCAATTTAGTGAGGTTTCTCAGCAACTAGTAAGACAAGACCCTGTTTCAAAATAAAAAATAAAATAGGTCTGAGGGTGTAGCTTGGAGGTAGAATGCCTCCGCGTTCAACTCTGATACCAAAAATAATAAAATAAAATAAAACAAAATAAGATAAGATGTCCCTATTTGCTAATGAAGTATCTCTGTTGAAAGTTATGTAAGCAAAACTGGTTTAAAAACCAATGGCTTGTAGGGCATGGTGGTGCGCACCTGTAATCACAGTACTTGGGAGGCTGAGACAGGAGGATCGCAGGTTCAAGGCCAGCCTCAGCAACCTAGCGAGGCCCTCTGCAACTTAGTGAGATTTTGCAGGCTGCCAGAACTGGAGCTGTTCTCAAGCTGTTTAACTTGTGATTATTTCTCTGCAACTTAGTGAGAATAAATAAGTGAAACCAATAGCTTATTCAACAATTCACAGACTACTACTAGTCAAATTTAACCATTATCATTCTTTCATCTTTCATGTGCCAACAATATGAGGTTGAGATCCGCCATGTTATCAGAAGCTGTTTGAAAGTGATTGCCGGGACATCTAAAAATGTAAATGAAATTTCGAGAAGACCAGAGGCTTTGGGTTGGTGGACTAAAGAACAAGGAAAAGTTGAGATTGCCACTGCCACATGAAGCCAGAGCTGCAGCGAGGACAGAGCATTCCCCTGTCTGCAGACTTCCCATCTCTGTCATTTCCTAGCTGTTTCCTAAGCCAGGATGGAACAGAAGAGAATACGAGGTCTCCATGGTCATTCTGCTCTACATTTTGCACACAAAGAAACAGAGTTACTGAGGGACAAGTACTTTGCCTGAAGTCTGTAACTAGAAAGTAGCAGCGTTGAGGATTCAAACTCAAGTCCAAAGCTTATGGATGTATAGTTAGAGAAATCCGTGTTCTTTTCCTAATTACCAAGTACATTTTCCTATCATCACCATTCTGGGTCGACTTGTCTTTGTTCAGGGTCCTCTGAGAGCTCCTAACCAAATATTTTATATCCAGTAGGTTCTTTGATTGATTGACATGTGACATTCTTTGAGAAAATCCAAACTGCATGGACTATTTCTCCTTTGCTGACCCTTATAATAAAGATATGCTTTAAAAATAATGATACTATGTGAAATTATACAGTGAAAATTGTGTTCCATACAAGACAGCTTTTGAACACCATGACATAAAATACAACAGTAATTAGAACTAGAGGCTATTCACCTAATTAGTCTACTAAGCAGGAAATATAAATGATTATAGTATATTGTGAAAAATAATTGAAAATAGTGGCTAACCACATTTCAGACTTATACAAATGACACAATTATTTTAGCTTATAAGTAGTAAGGTGACAGGAATATTGTTAAAGAAATGAGTTAAAAAGGTGACTTTAGCCATGTGTGTGTGGTGGTGCATGCCTGTGATCCTGATACTTGTGAAGCTGAGGCAGAGGATTGCAAGTTAGAGGACAGCCTCAACAATGTAGCAAGAGTCTCAGCAACCTAGTGAGATCCTGTTTCAAAAAACAAAAAACAAAAAGGACTGGGGGTGTGTAGCTTGGAAGTAGAATGCCCCTGGGTTGAATCCCCAGTCACACACACACACACACACACACACACACACACACACACACTCAAGATGATTTTTAGAGAGTCCTATAATTTCAATATTACTTTCTATTATTGAGCATAAAGTTGTGAGTATAGTTTATAAATCAGCTACTTCAGGTTTGTCTAGGGAAGGAAAATTTTGCCTTACATTACACTACAGTTTATTTCAACTACTTTCTCCTTCTGCTAACTTACTAAGGATAGCAGGTTTAGGAATTCCAGGAAGAGGTTAAGAAGTACAAATAAAGGTCAGACCAAGGAGAATGTACAGGGGTTCTTAAGGATGGCCCAAATTCAAGTTTTAGGAAAAATAGGGGGGGGACCCACAGAGATCCCATAATGGGGACCCTCTGCATGGACCGAAACCACATCTATTTTTGTCATGTGTACATCGAAGTTAGCATAGCATCTGACCTAAAATGGTCATTTACTGAAGAAATAGACAATAAATAAAAGAATTAGAAAGGAAGGCTGAACACGCATCCTTCTTATATAGAAATCTAGGAGCTTTCTGTCTTGCCCCAAACCTTCAATGGCTCCTCATCAGCAAATAATAGAAATGAAATTGTACAGTGGGGCAACAGGTTCTGACCTGGCTTCTACATAGTGTGTATCCCTCACCTTTGACCAAAACATGGCACCCCAGCAATAACAGGTGCTTGGGACATCCCTCCACAAACTGCACTCCTGCTACCCCTCAGGGTCTTCAATCCCCCAGCTCCAGCCTGGGTGGTGTGCTTCCATGTGTCATCAAGAAATCTCCCCAAAGTCACCTCTGTCACCATTTCCTCCCTTTGTTGTTTCCTACTCTGGTTACACTTGAGACATATACTGTACTAGAATTGGCTGTGTGTGTCTTAGACTGGGAGCTGAATCTGACTCATCTTTGAATTCTCAGCAATTCACATGGTTTGGTTGCAAGTGGGGCACCATAAAAGGTTTTTGAATGAAAGAAGGAACAAAGTTTAGAAAGAAGAGGAGTGAAGAGGACAGGAGAGAAGAGGAGAGGAGGAGAAAAGAGGAAAGAAGATGTGAAGATCAAACAGGGAAAGAAACTGCTTTGAAGCTGGGTATGCAAAGAAGGAACTCTGAAATGATGTGGCTTCCAAACTTTTTAAATAAAAATATAGGTTACCTATTACTTGGCAAAGTAACAGTTACCTTTTATGAGGCAAAAGATAAGGCAAGCCAGACGTGGTGGCGCACGCTTGTAATCCCAGTACTTTGGGAGGCGGAGACCGGAGGATCCGGGTTC
>PVJS01005553.1:0-17205 GCA_004027185.1 Glis glis
GGGTGTAGCTCAGAGGTAGAATTCCCCTGGGTCCAATCCCTAGTACCATTAAAAGAGAGCCAGAGCCCATCTGCTTTTGCATCAGGAAAAAACAACATTCAACCCATTTTACTGTCTCTTTCAGGTGTGATGCTGTCCCCAACTGGGTTAAGTCTTCCCTTGCCCCTCACCTTTCTCCTCCCAGCCTCCCTCTGCCAGCAAAGGTCCGGGGGTTGATACAGGAGTTACCACCTTTACCTGTTTTTGGTGCTTGGCACAGTGAGGTTTATCATGCTAGGAGCTTAAAACAACAAAAGTAGGAGCTGGGATTTTTAATTGCTGACAGCATCCTGGTGTCTGTTAGAGCCAGAGATACTGGACTGTTTTAAAATCAAGTGTCTAAAGGTAACCTACTCAGAGAATGCCAGTCACAAATACTTTCATGTCTGACTCACTGAAGCTGGGGTTGCAAGTTAGCATTACCATGCGCCTTTATATTATTGAAGTTTAAAGGAATTCCTTTCAAAACCCAATGTTTGGCTCATGATGAAAGGGAGTCAAGCAGCTTACTCTAAGATACATTCAATAATTACATAAGTAACCCTTTAAATACTAGATATGCAAATAATGCACTATTCTTCCTATAATTACTTTGTGTACACGGTTTGATAAAATCCCAAGATTGTAATACATGTTTATGGAGAAGATTAGCAAATATGATTTCTTTCTGAATGGAAGACGTGAACTAGGAATTTAAAGATTTGCCATTGCTGTGAGAGGCTGCTTGGTAGGAAGGAGACTGAAGAGCCAGGCGGGGGTTCTGGGGATGCCCGAGGACCTCTGGAGTGCCCAGCTTTATCTGATCCACCTGAGAGTCCCCACCTCCCCGACTTCGTGAGCTCCAATCTGGAGAGAACAACTCCCTCTGTCTGGGCATGGAATCTCTGAGATTCCATGTTTTTGAGAGTTTGGGCCTTGTCTGAACTTAACGGGAATTGTGAGGTTACCTTACCCAAGAGCCCAGCCCCTTAACCTCTTCCTCTCATCTTGTCAAAGGGGAAGGGAGTGATTTGGGTTCAGATCAGCTGGTTTCAGCTCTCCTCCGCAGAACACACTTTTCAAAAGAAGTTATTTTAGGTATGATTCACGCTCATTGTAAAAATAAGCAGTTAGAGGTAAGAAGATTTTGTTTTTCCTCCACCCTTCCTAATCCCATACCCCTGAGAGAGCATTTGTTAGCATTTTTGTATGTGTCCTTCTACACACTGTATCTGAGTGTAAAAATATGCATGCAGCCCAAAGACATTTTGTTTTAGTCCAGGTTTTCCATCACGGTGACCAAAATATCTGACAATGAATAACACGGAGGAGGAAACGTTTTTTATTTGGCTCATGGTTTCAGAGGTACAGTCCATAGTCAGCCAACTCCGAGGCAGACATCATGGCGGCATAGTGTGGTCGAGGAGGGAAGCCGAGTTCAACTCAACAGCAGCCAGAAGCAGAGAGAAAGACAAGAGGCAGCCAGAGACAGATGAGTCCCCAAGGCCACAGCCCCAGTGACACACTTCCTCTAGCCAAGCCCTACCTGCCTAAATTACCACCCAGTAAATCTATTCAAATTATTACTCCTTCAGTGCATTCACCCACTGTTGAAATTAGAGCCCCGATTCAATTATTTCACCTCCAAATACAGTTGTGCTAGGGACATGCTTTCAATATATAGCCTTCTAGGGGACATTGCAAACTCAAACCATAACACACTTGAACTTTGGGTGTCATGACAAGGACACTCTTTTATAACTCACTTCATTCATTTCTGCAGACCTTCCTACTTTCAGATTGTCTTGGTCTATTTTCTGTAACTATAATGAATACCCAATGCTGAATACTATATTTTATTTTATTTTATTGTGGTTTTGTTGAATCCAGGGGCATTCTGCTTCTGAGCTACACTCAAGCCCTAGTTATTTATTTATTTATTTATTTATTTATTTATTTATTTATTTATTTTTTGAAACAGGGTCTCACTAAGTTGCAGAGGGCTTTGCTAAGTTGCTGAGGCTGGCCACAAACCTGCAATCCTCCTGTCTCAGCCTCCCAAGTACTAGGATTACAGGCATGCACTACCATGTCCTGCAGCTGAGTACTTTATAAAGACAAAAGGTCTATTAAGCTTACAGATCTAGAGATTCAAAAGCACCCACTGGGCTTTGGTTGGGGGCCTTCTGGCTAGATCACAACATGGTAGATGAGACGGCGTCATGGTGGGAGAGTGTGGAGAGGGAGAAACAAGATAAGAAGTCAGAGGGATTCAGGGACTAGGATTGCTCTCTTGAAAACAATTCACTTTTGTGGCAACTAACCAGAGTCTCAGGAAAACTACATTAATCCCTTAGGGGTGGGGAGCCCCCAATGACCTAGCCACCTCCCACCAGGCCCTGCCTCCTACAGGCCCCACCCACCACCCTCAACACCGACATGCTGGAGACCGAGCTTCCAGCACCTGCATCCTTGGGGGACACTCAGCCAGTGCCATCCAAACCACAGCATGCTTCCTCTTTGGCTCGGCCCCCAAGGGTGCATAGTGGCCACGCCAGTGGGTCCTGCCATCCTCTGCTGTGCTTCATGTGACTGAGTCAAGCCGTGGGCGCCCTGGAGCTCCAGTTTGGGTGATGGCACAGAGGAGTGCTTGGGTCCAGAGACCCTTCCCTCCCATGAGGACTCATTGGGTGCTTACGAGGTACCAGGCTGTGTTCTGGGTCTCAGGTCCAATGAGGAAAGATTCAAGCCCCTCACAGATGAAACAGATAATAAATCAGTACATTAAAAATGAGATAATGACTTGGTATCAGGTGGTAAAGAAGGAAAAGGAAGGAGGGTAAGTAAGGTGGTCACAGCGGCATGGGGCACGGGCGGCAAAGCCTCACGGAGAAGGAGACGTCCAAACTAGGCCCATGACAAATGATAGAGGTGGCCGAGCAGACAGACCAGTGACACATGGCCCAGGCCACAGGAAGAGCAAGGAGGCTGAGGCTGGGAGGGACAGCAAGGGTCCCCGCACTTGGAGCTGGATAAGCACGGTTGGGTGGTGACGGAGGTCAAGGTGTGACATGGATCCTTCAGGCCACTGTGAGCCCTTGGCTTTCACACCGAGTGAGAGGCAGAGACATTGCAGTGTCTGAGCAGGAGTAACTCAGGTGACTCAGGTGGTCAGTGGACCCTGGGGACTGTTGGTGTGAGGAGACACTACAGGAACCTTCTCTGAGAGAAACGGAGACAGAGACAGCTGTCAGGACAGCAGCCCAGCCGAGAGAAGGCACAGAGCCGGCAGCAGCAGACGGAGGCGGTGAGACTGGCTTGGAGTGCAACTTGAAGGTGGAGCCGGCGGGATTTCTGGAGGGAGTGAACATCAGGAATGTTGGGGTTGCTCTTGACTGAGATGAGGGGAGGTAAGATTGCAAGGGGAGCTTCAGACACATTGCCTGACATCTCGATTGGGTTGAGCTGGCCCTGGCTGCACAAGAGTGAGCTTGGATGAGGACTGCACTGAGGACCCGTGGATCGTGGCTGAGGGACTATAGCAGAGACCAGAGGTGGCCAGCGGTCCAACCAGGCCAGCGAGTGCAGAGGGACGAGAGGAGGAGCAGCCAGCCCATCACGAGTGGGGGGAAGAGAGGCAGGGAGACTGGCAGCTGACCTCAGTGAGTAAGGCATTGGGGGGGCAGTGTGTGAAACGAGCCGGCAGGTGGGCCTCATGGTTGTGCACGTGGGCACTGGGTACTGAGGATGCTCCCATGAGGGACGGCTCTCCTGGGGAGTACTGGGGTTCAAAGCCTGACCACCCTCAGACAGTGCGTGTGGATGCTGCGTTTTGAAAGATGAATGCCTCTAAGTTACTTCCTATTTGACTTTTGGACAGGTTACTCAGTAGATGGTACCTCGGTTTCCCACTCTGCAAAGTGGAGATGAAAATGGCGTCTATGTGTAGTTACGATGAGGATTAGGTTAGATGTGTGAAGGAGGAGACAGCGCGGGACAGCGTGAATGTTCTCCATCATTATTATGCTGTCCCCACCTTTCTGGACCACCAGCGCATCCCAACTTTTATTAGTTATGCTAGTACTTTTAGCTATTTTCGTGTTGTGTTTATGATTCAATGATACTGAAACATCCACTCCTTGACTTACAGACTTTGGGCAGTAACTGTTGACTTCTTGCTATTAAGCGAGGGCCCCAGGCAGCTCCCTCCTCCCTCCTTCTCCACCCGACCTCACTTCTCAGATTTAGACAGTTCCATGGCGACTTCTACTTCCTCGCATCGGATTGCTCCGATGTTATTTTTTTTTGTAGGCATATGGGTTTGGCTCAGGGGTCTCTTTAATCACCGCACACCGATGGAGAGCCTTCCCAGGAATGAGTCAGCCTGGCTCGTTTTAGACCTTTCCTATGCATCAGGGTCTGGCGAATCTTCGGGCAGTCTTATTCATCCGAGTCCCTGTCCAGTGGGACCATCTCATATCCCTGACCTTCCTTAGTTTCTTCTCATTTTGCTGAAGCCATGCCCCCCCAACTTTTTCTTGGTAATAAATTTTCTGAGGTTTAAACATGTCTGTATTTTTCCCTCACATTTGAGGAACGGTTTGTCTAGGTCAAGAACGTCAGGTTCAAATGCCTTCAGGACTCGGAGCCGCCGGCCCTGGCCTTCATTCCAGCATTGCTGATAAAAAGTCTGATGCGCACCCATCCTTGCTTTACTTGCTGCACCTTTGGGATGGTGTTCTCTCTCGAGTCCTGTCTCAGAGGGTGAGTGTCTACATAGAACTTGAAGAACTAGCCCCGTGTAGTGCTCCACAGACACCTTTTTTTGTGGTACTAGGGATTGAACCCTGGGACATTCTACCTCCAAGCTATACCCCAAGCTGTTTTTATTTTTATTTTGACACAGGGTCTCACTAAGTTGCTGAGTCTGGCCTCAAAACTGCAGTCCTCTTGTCTCAGCCTCCCAAGTACTAGGATAACAGCTGTGTGCCACCGTGCCTGGCTTCTGTGGCCCTTTGTGCCGAGCATACAGCTTCCCCTCAGGCCCTGAAGCCTTTAGTCATGCTGTGTCCTGCTCCTGCCTCTGTTTTTTCCTGGTCTCTCTCTGGAGTGGCCGTAGATGGACATTAGGCTTCTTAGTCTGTCCTTCAAGTCTCCTAAGTTTTCTTCCGTATTTTCCATCCCACCCCTTTGCCCACACTGCCTGGGAGATGTTCTAATTCCTCTTCTGTTGAATGAATTCGCTTGTCTGCTCCGTCCAGTGATTCAGCTCATCCGCAGAATGTTTTGTTTTGGCAAGCATTTTAAGATCAAAGAACACTTTTTAATTACTTTCTTTTTCACGGGAGCCTGCTATTTTAGGGATGCCATATCTTCTCTAATCTCCCTAGGAATGCAACGCAGAGTTTTGTAAAGTTCTTTTTATTCCTTGATTTCTCTCTGTGATTGTTTATTTCTGGCGTTTTCATGGTGAGTTCTCTTGCTCCTTTCTCATGCTCTTGGTTTTGCCAAAATGGTTAGTGGCCATGGCCCTGGGGTTTATATTGATAAGTGAAAGGACTCTCTACCCATAGAGGACCTGTGGAGCACTGTTTGCAGCTGTCTGTGTCCGCTGTGAGGCCAGCTTCCCCTGGGTGGAGAGTCTGCCTCTGCCTTCCGGGAAGTGGGAGGGTTGGCTCCACTAGGCTGAGCTGCCCGCTCCTTCCTGTGAGCTCCGCCCCAAGTCACCTGACCTGGGGAGATGGTGCTTGGCTTTCACCTGAGGAAAACCAAGGTGCTTCCAACCAAGTTACAGTGAGGGTCGCCAAGCTTCTAAGCCCAGTTCCTGATGGATTCTCTACCCCACCCATTCTTGGCCTCCATGTTTTCATCTCTCTTGGTACTTGCCTTCTGGAAACTCCTTTCTCTGGCATCTTGTTCTCTCTTTGCCAGGCTGGTTGCTTATTCTTCCTATTTTCTAAAAATTTAGCTGCCACGTCTGTTCTCTAATGGCGCCTTCAATGTGACCTTGGAAAAGGGAGACATGGTGTTCAGTGGACCATTTCCTCTGGACAGGGAGAGCCTGGAGCAGCTCCTAGGAATTCCTCCTATGTGAGGGGCAGGGGACAATGGCAGCCCCAACTCCCACTCACTACTTCCGTGCAGAGTGACGTGGAGCAGTCCTTGGCATTTCTGAGCCTTGGTTTACTCACAGACCAGGTGGGTATCATGTCAACGGGAGGCCCATCTCCTGAGCCCCTTCTGCTGTCCATCAGTCGGCTGGTAGTCCGCCCGCGGCCCCCAGATGCAGAGGAAAGGCATGAGGCCACGATGCTTTAAATACTTGGAAACAAAAATGACTTTAGGAGAGTTGTTGCTCTATTCCCGAGTCTCAAAAATGTGGCCATCTCTCAACATTGTCGTTTGCTTTCTGAGCATCTTAGAACTAAGCCGCAGCCTTGAGCTGTCAGAGCCGCAGGCCGGGCACCCCGCTTGTTTACCGCATACCACTAGCTGTCTGTTAGCGATGCGTTTCAGGGGTGATGAACCAAAACTTGGGTCCAGGCAGAAGGAGGCTGGAACCGGAGCCGGCGTGGGCCTTTGTTGGTGGTTTGCCTTTCAGACCCCGGAGACCCACCCACACCTGGCCGCAGACAAAACAACTGGGATTGACGGGCTGACGGCAGGAGATTAGGCGCTCTGAGGAGTCTCCTGGTCTGCACGGCCTCAGCTTGTGACATCAGTCACCACCAGGCCCCTCTGTGCACCAGCGGCACCCACCGGCCACTCTAGGCGACGGTGAGGTTGTGTCGGGACCTGAGAACGGAGACAGCAGGTGACACCTGCCTGGTCCGTGAGTACGCCAAGGTGCACATGCCTGTGTCTTTGGGAATGCTACATCCTGGGCCTGGCTCCTCACTCCTGGCTCTGAGATGAGAAACCCCGCTGGCCAGTGTGGACGACAGCGTGGTCGCCTTCGTTCTTCTACACCAGCGTCCAATCCCCGTGGCCTGTGTGCTTGAACTCCATGCTGCGCCTTTCTTGGCACCCAGGACTCGCTAGGGCTGCCCAGTCCTCTCTCCTCTGGTCATTTCGGCTCTCACCAGTCTCCACCCAGGCTGGTTCGTACGGTTATTTAGCTCCCTCGTTTGGGTGAGAGGCCCAGGCACTGGAGTCAAACCTGATCTAGCCACAGAGCCATGGAATCAGCAGGACACTGAGAGGGGTCTGTGTGAGCTTCCCTGGGTTCCCAGGACAGGCAGCCCCTCTGGAGTGCCGCAGAGGCTGGGGAGTCACCCTAGCATGAGCAGCGCGCTGCACCCCTGTCAGCTTCCACCGCGGGAAGTCCTCTGCTTCCATGACCTCTCCTGCTCGTCCTGGGTCCCCTTGCGGTGTCTCCCACAGGTGACAGCTTCCAGGACAGGACAGCCACCCGTGGATGTGGACGCGGCTGCACATGTTCACTGTGACTTCCCTCGGGTCCGCCACCCTAAGCGACCGCCCCTCCCCGGCGCATATGGTTGTCAACCAGAAGCTTGAGTTTTGAATGTTAATGTGAGGACAGAGTCAAGTGTACTTTTATTTGAGATAGGGTGCTGTATTGGTCAGGGTTCACTAGATCAACAGAATTCACAGAATGAAGAAAGGAAGGGAAAAAAAAGGGATTTATTAGATCAGCTCACAATGTAGTCCCGAGTCTCCACTGCACGTGAAGAATCAGAGGAATCAGTAGCTGGTCGGGCGGTCTAAGAGCTGGAGCCTTAGGATTGAAGCAACCACCAATTCAGTCCAGTGCAAGATGTGAAGATAAGGAAGCTCTTTGGAGAAACGATGGTGAAGTTTCAGTTCAAAGGCTGGAGGCCGATGATCTCAGACAAGAGCAGAAGATCAAGAAGCTCTTCAAGGAAACGGCAGAGTTGGAGACCGACGATCTCAGACGAGAGCAGACGCGTTTTCTTCAGGAAGAGTCGCGGCTCCCTCTACGCGGCTTTCTCCTTCTTTTTATCTAAGTCCTGCACCTATCAGAACCCTGCTACCCACATTCAGGGCAGGACTTCCGGTTCAATCTGCTGTTATACAACCAAAGTCACATGATCTTAGGAGGGTCAAGTTGACAAACCAGACCAACTATCACAGGTGCATACATTTGGTTGGGGAGGAATTATGGCTAAAAATGGGATCACCCAGGCAAACTGCAAAGCAGAACACACCAGGGACCACCCCTTTCCCACCCGCCCCATTCTGGCATCACCCCATCACCCAGGGAACCAGGAACCTCCTCTCTCCTGCATTGCAGTTGCTCTAGGCATCACTAGTCTCTGTGAAGCAGAGGGACCGGCATCAGGTGCTCCCTTGTGCTGTGGCTCACCAGGGCAGAAAAACCGAGGTCAGCCTGTTTCTTGGGTGAGGACCTGTGGTTTGGCTTGCAGTCACCTGTCTGGAGTACAGAGTGGTGACAGCCTACAAGGCCAGCTGTGCCTCCGCCCCTCCAGCAGCTGCCTCTCCCCTTCCAGAAAAGTCCATGTTTACTCTGCACCATTAGAATAGGGCAGGGGTCTCCAGGAAGGAGAGAGAGCTGGCCCCTGGTGTAGACACTGGCGCCCAGGCCGTGGGAACAGTTCTCGGGGGACCAGGTGGTGTTCAGCCATTGCTTTTTATTTCGACGTTAGAGACACCAAGGGCACACTAGAGTATGATTTCCTAGACTTGCGGTTGACTATATTGATCCCCTGAAACAGATTGAAAAAGAAATTGTTTCTATCCAGTTGAATAACAGCTTTTCTTGAAGCTTTCAACCGGCGTGTATCCTGAGTTGGACCTTTTTGCGTTGGACGTGAGCAGTAAGGATGTGGCTAGGGGGCAGCTGGGTCTCTGTGCCCTCTGCCTCCAAGTGCGGCTTTATGGGAGCTGAACCCTGGAAACCTCCAATGCCCTGTCCCTGGAGACGCAGCTGGAGCCAGGAGAAGGCGGACTTGTCCCCAGGCAAAGGTGACGCACCCACTCCAACTCGATCCCAAGTCTAGTCGCTGAAGTGTATCTCAGTTCCTGACATTTATTTGAAATGAGACATTTTGCACATTTTGATTTTCATGTAATATTCCCGACTATAATTATCTGTGACTGACACAGGGATCTATTTCACCCCAAGCAAAAATAGAGCGTGTGGATTCTGTCACGGCGCCGCCCGGCGCGGTGCGGGTCCTCTTGGAAGTGCAGCAGCTCGAGCGGTGCCAGATTGCTCGTGCCTGTCGGAGACAGATGTTGAAGATGGAAGATGAATGTTTGGAAAGGATTAGAGATGTTGTCACAGGAAGAGCCGAGTGCCAGGAGCATTGTGCTGGCGGTGGCGCGCGCTCCTTCGGTGGCCGTGTGCCCGCAGTGCTCTGCTCTTGCAGTTGTACTGTGCTTGCTGGTGTCCTTACACATGTGCCTAATGGGTGGCTCCAGAGACAGGCCGAGCCTGGGACGGCACTGCTGTCCTAACAAACCATTGGGAGGCACCTGCAGAAATATTCACCTGGGCTCTGTCCTCTCCTCCCGTGGAACGCGGGGGCCGCGGCAACAGGGACTGTCCCCGCTGTGTGCAGCAGGGTGGTACAGTGACCTTGGTCACTCCGAAACCTGGGCTGACTTGTGCTGTCTAGGTCATGGGCCAGGGCAGGGGGAGGGGAGGCCTCCCCGCACAGGTGCGCAGCGTGGCTTACCCTGGACTCATCGTTAGTTCTCACTCTTCAAAGCCTTGATGCTCCTGTCTGTCTGCTTTCCTCAAGGTGGCACAGAGGAGAGAGAAGCCCGGGACGCTCGTCTAGGCTGAAGGAGGAGGCTGCCCTACAGTGCAGAGCGGCTGCAGGAGTCAGGGGTGTTGAGCGACTAATGCGCATCAGGTGCCGTGCTGTGCACATGTTATCTTATTTGAGCCTTTAAACAAACCTGGGTAGAAACTAACGTGGAAACTAAGAAATTCAGCAAGCGAGGCTTCCTTGCAGGGAGAGCCGATGCCTGTGGGGCATACCGGGGAGCTCTGCGTGGGAGATCGGTTCATGTGCGCTTTTTGTGCACCTGTGCCTGCAGGGAACCTTGACGGAAACCAGACAGAGAAGCACACCTTAGCTCCTTCCCGCCGCCCTGTGCACACTGTTCCTCTCTCTAGGCACTCATCTTTGTGAGCACAAAGGACTTCCAGCTGTCCCCGTCCCCTCCCAGGTCCACTTAGTCACCAGCACCTGCTTTCTTGGCTCTGACAGCCACTGGTGCGGGTCCACCGGGCCACCCAGTCCTCAGCACCTTCTAGGTCTGCACTCAGTGTCACTGCCGGGATGCCCTCCTGTCACTCCCTCCGCACATGGGCCCACGCGTCCCTCCATGTGCCGCTGGGACACTGCCACCACCAGAGCCTGTCTAGGAGTTGTCTCTCTTCTTGCCTGACTCCTCCACTGCCCTCATGGTGCTCCCAAGGGTGACCTTGCTGTCTGGGGACACCTGGTCTGTGTGGGACACTGTTGACTGTGACAACACAACTGCTACAGCTATCTACCGGGTAGAGGCCAGGGAAGCCACTCCAGAGTCCACGGTGCACAGGTCAATCCCGTGACAAGAATTAGCCACTGCAGAAAGTCAGCAGTGTTGGGGCCGAGAGAGCCACACTCCCTGGACAGATGGTATAACCCGCTTGTCTCTGTTCTTGATCACTAGTACACGGAAGTGCTCACACCCAGTATTTACCATGGCTTCCTTTTTCTTTTTCTTTTTTTTTTTTTTTTTGTTCTGGGGGTTGAACCCAGGGGCATTTTACCTCTGAGCTACACAATCAACCCTTTTTGTTTGTTTTTCTTGAAACAGGGGCTCACTAGGTTGCTGAGAGTCTCGCTGGATTGCTGAGGCTCGCCTGGAACCGGCCATTCTCCTGTCTCAGATTCCCAAGTACAGAGAATATAGGCATATGCCACCATGCCTGGCTCTCTTTTCATTTTTTTTTTTATTTTGAAACAGGGTTTCACAAAGTTGTGGAGGGTCTCATTAAGTTACTGAGGCTGGCCTTGAATCTGCAATTCTCCTGCCTCAGCCTCCCAAGTACTGGGATTACATTGGATGCCACCACACCCAGCTCCCATGACTTTTATCACATAATTTGGTACGCCTGACTTGTACAACATCCTCATCAGGTGTAGTGCCATCATGGAAACTCATCTTCATAGGGTCGAAGCTCATCCATAGCGAGGGGATGATGTTTTTTGTGTAGACCAAGCGCTTTAGCTGAGGGGCGAGCTTGTCAAGCTGCCCCTTTTAGCTAAAGCCGTAACTCACGTTTCCATTTTAAATATTTTCCCTGAACATATCAGTAGCACTGCAGAGGATGGCCACGCAAAAGCCACGTTATTCTTCAGACATTTAAATGGCCTGACTAGGAATCACTCAGTAAAGAGCTTCTTAGCACAAGTCCCAGGGAATTATGCTTGTATTGTTCGTCCAAAGTGCTTGGAGTTAAGAAAGAAGAGAACAGATTTAAATCGACACCGATGAGCACTCCTGATGGCAAAATGGGAGCACTTCCAAGGACGAGAGACATCAAGCTGAGCGCTTCCTGGAAGGGAGAAGTGCAGAGAAGGCCAGCTTCTTTTTAAACCAGTGAGACAGATACAAATTGGAAAAGGGAGCAACATACTTTTAGCTAGGGGGCGGCAAGAAAGAACGGAGGCTCTGCTAGACAAGAAATGTGTGTGTGTGTAATCCAATGGCTAGCTCCTTCATGTGCAGGATAATTTTAAGGATCTTTAATCTATTATTTTATTTTTTAGAAATTTTTTAATGGAGGAGTTGCTTATTTTTTCAGCTGTACTGAGGTATAATTGACAAATAAGAATTTTGTGTATTCAGGGTGTGCAATGTGCTGTGTTGATATATTTGATAGATGTCTACGTTGTGAAAGGATTTCCACACCAAGCTAATTAGCACAGCATCACCTCGCATCCTTCTTTCCTGTGTGGTGAGAATACTTAGGATTTACTCATGTAGTACTTTCCAGGCATACAAGGCAGCATTATTAACTGGAGTCCCTGCGCTGTCCATTTGGTCTCCAGAACTTTCTCATCTTAACTGAAAGCTTGTACTCTTGGACCAACATCTCCCTCCTTCCCCATCCCTAACTATTGGCGACCGCCATTCCGCTCTGTGTTCCTAGGAGTGTGACTACTTTAGCTTCCATTTAGGAGTGAGAACAAGTGGTATTTTTTTCCTGTGCCTGGCTTATTTCGCTTAGCATAATGTTTTCCAGGTTCGTGCACAGTGTAAAAAATGAAGGCATTGCCTTATTTTTTGAGGCTGACTAGTATTCTATTATGTATCTACACCCTATTTTCTTTGTCTATTCATTGGTTGATGGACACTTAGGATGGTTCCATATCTTGGCTATTATGAATCATACCACAATGAACATAGGCGTGCAGATGTCTCTTGATGCGCTGGCTTCCATTCTTTTGGATATACACCATGAGTGGGTTCAGTTTGTTGATGAACCCCCCACTGGTTTTCATAACCAGTTCACATACTCAGCAACAGCATGCCCTTGTTTGCACACTTTCGCCAATGTTTATCTCCTGTCTCTTTGTTAACAGCCATCCAGGCATGAAGGGCTGTCTTACTGTGACTTTGATAGGCGTTTCCATAATGATAATTGATGTTGAGAATCTTTTCATATTCCTATTGGCTATTTGTGTGTCTTCTTTGGAAAAACGTCTATTTAGGTCTTTGGTCCGTTTTTATTGGGTTATTTATGTTTTCCTGTTATTGAATTGAACGAGTTCCTTAACCAGGTTGGATATTGACCCCCTCGTTGGCACATGGTTTGCAAATGTCTCCCCCCATTCCGTGCATTGCCTTTAATCTATTATTTTAAATCTGCATGACTAATGGTACATTAGCCACTTCTCAGAAATGAAATTTGCGAACTGTACTATAGTTCAGCACGCTTAATAGATAGTCATGATTTCAGTTTTTGGGTGATACCAAAATGGAATCAATTAATTAATTAAAAGCTGACTCATTTGAGAAAGAGTTTGAGGCAACGAAAATGAAATATACATAACGTAAAATCGGGAAAGAGAATAAGATGATTGCAAGACAAATGTGAAATGAACTCTGCAGGGAATCAGTACACAAAAATGCATTGTGATGTCCAGCACGAATGGCAAAAGTAAGTCAACAATCAGGGCTCATTGGGTTGTGTGTGTTTTATTTTTTAATTTTTTTTTTTTTTTTGCTACAAAGCAAAGAGGACACGGCCAATTGCAAGAGTCATCGTGCTCATAAATTAAATCAGCAGCCAAGATTGAATTAATCAATAACATCAGAAGCCCTTATGTCAAAGATCTAAAAGAGACTATGAAAATTAATCTGGGTTAAATTAAGAAAAGAACAGATTCCATGAACCTCATTATAAGATAAGTTAAATCAATCTTCAACTTATATGTGGCTCTCCTGGTTATAGGATTGAAGAAATTGCCAGCTCAAAGATATCTTTCAGAACTAGAATGGCAGTCACCAGATGTCTCTAACACCAGAATCCAGCAGATGGGTGAATGTCTAAGATTGACCAACCTCCTTCTATTTCTACCCCTTGGGCAAAAGAGCTGGAAAATGCAAGGTTTTCATTTTAAACATTTAACCACCAAAATTCCAAAAAAAAAGGCCTTGGAAACACATAAGCGGCCTTTTACCCCATTGACTCCCTATATCTAAACCATAGGCTACAACACTGTTATTGGTTATATAAGATGTTCTCTGATCATAAGGCAAAGGGAAAATGTTACTTAGCATAGTGCTCTGAGGTAGAACTAACAATGTGTACACTGGGGGAGGCCCTGGAGCCGTGCTATCCAGTATAGCCGCCACAGACCACAGGTGGCCACTGGGCCCTTGGAATGTGGCTAGTCTGGAGGGAAACGTGCTTTAGTATAAAATGCACCCTGCAGTTCAAAGACTCATTACAAAATAAGAATGCAAGCTGGGTGCGGTGGCACATTCCCACTACTTGGGAGGCTGAGCCAGGAGGATTGCAGGTTCAAGGCCACCCTCAACAACTTAAGGAAGCCCTCATCAATTTAGTGAGATCTGTTTCAGAATTATTAAAAAAAAAAATCTAAAAGGGCTGGGGATGTAGCTCAGAGGCTGAATGACCCTGGGTTCAATTCCCAATACCAAAAAAAGCAAAATATCTTATTCATAATTTAAAAAATGATTACATTTGAAAGGACAATATTTAGATATATTGGATTTAAAACTTTATTATTAAATTAATTTTGCCTGTTTCCTTTTTCAAATCATTAGTGTGTCTACTAGAAAATTTAAAACTTCGTAACTTCATATATAGTTCACACTATTTTCCATTAGATAGTACTGGTTTAGAACTACAATTAGATTCTGACGTGGATATTTTGCCCAGAGTATAACAATTTCTGTCTTATGACTTTACTGACCAACACACTGATAATGAGATTTTACAAAGAAAATGCACATCGCCACAAATGTCTCCTCCAGAGATGGTTAATATTGTTAACATAATTTTGACATTTTCCCTTGTCCTGTGTGCTTTTTGTCTACTTTTACATAAATTGGATAAAGAGAAACATTTCTGTGTCTTCCCCTCCCCTTCTAAATTTCCCCTCCCCTTCATTACAAATTTAAAAGCAATATTTATGACAGTGTAGTATTCCAAATACGTGAATACCGTAATTCATTTAGGCATATTTCCATTGTTTGACATTTAAATCATATTGCAATAAGCACTCTTACAAGGAATGCCATAATTGCCACAGGCGCTCCTTGACCTACCGTGGGGTTACAGCCCCATAGACCCATCGTAAATTGGAAATACCACATGGAAATGCACCTAATCCACCTAACCTACCCATCAACCTAGCTTAGCAACACAGCACGCTGTAGAGTATCCATCCCCCCCCCCAACGATCACGGGGTGTCTAGGAGGCAGATGCCACTACCTGGCATCGCTAGAGAGGACTGTAGCCCAGGACAAGCTGAAAACCCATCATTCAAAGTTCTTACTGAATGCCCGCCACTTTGGCATCATCGTGAAGTCAGAAAGTCTTGTGTGGGGCCATCGTCATTGGGAACGTCTGTATCGTCTGTCGCAGGCACTAGTGTGGCTTGTGTTTGTCCTTCTTTTTTCCCTAGCTGCTGGACCAGAGAGAAAACACCTTTGGGATTCTTGACACACATTGCCAAATTGCTTAGCAGTGGGACTTACCGCTCGGCCATAATGAGCGCGCTTGTAACTCCACTCACACTACCGGGTAGGAGCATTTCAAAGTAGCTTCTGTTGGATCAGAAAATGGCAATTGATCCATGTTTAATTTTCATATCTTTTACTGTGAAAGTGAATTTATTTATACTTATTATGTATTTTCCTTCTTTCTGATTTACCTTTTCTGTGCCTCTATTAATTTTCTAGTACTGTATTATTACTTACTGATAGAAAAAAGCCTTCACACATTAAAATATTAATTATCTGATAGCTTGGAGGTTGAATGCCCCTGGGTTCAATCCCTGGTACCACAAAAAATTTTAACTATCTGTTATTATATATAATTTTTTTGTGGTACTGGGGATTAGACTCAGGGGCATTCTACTTCTGAGCTACATCCCCAGCCCTTTTCATTTTTTATTTTGAAACAGGGTCTCGCTATGTTGCTGAGGGTCTCATTAAGTTGCTGAGGCTGGTCTCTAACCTTTGATCTTCCTTTCTTGGCCACCAAAGTACTTAAATTACAGGCATGCACCACTGCACCTATATATATGTACATATACATATATACATATGTATATATATATATATATGCCTATATATATATTTATATATATATATTTGCAGTTTGTCTTTTGTGTTTTATGTTCTAATGTATATACATTATTAACTTCTACGTTAGAAACATCGATTGATCCTCTCCTCTGAGCTTCCTCCAGGTCCTCTATATAGAGCGTGGCTAAGTCCTTGTCTATGTTTTTCTAGCTTGCTTCTACTTCTTACATTTGAATTTTTCTTAGTTTGAAATTGATTTTGGTGTATGGTATCAGGAAGTGAGTGCTGGCGAGGGCTGAGCAACTGCCTCTGGGGGAAACACCTGGGTGGTAGCGTTGGCCGCTTGCCGTGGTGTAAATACTCTGGTACTGCCAATTCCCAAGCTATCACTAGACACAGAGCAGGGAGAGAGGCCTGTGATTGGCTCTGGCTGCAGAGCATCACTGGGTAAGAATTTCCCCTGCTATGATAGCATACATCTGTAATCCCAATACTTGAGAGGCTAAGATAGAAGGATCGCAGGTTGGAGGCCAGCCTCAGCAACTAAGTGAGATCCTGTTTCAAAATCAAAATAAAAATGGCTAGGTGTGGAGCTCAGAGATATAATGCCCTTGGGATCAATACCCAGCATACATACACACTCACACACAAAATAGAACCCCCATAGTAAGTTTTCTCAACATCTATTGAGTATGCATCTCTTTCCTTTTTACTACAGAATACATATTTTATGGACTTGCTGGAGTGATTTCATTCTGTTTATTCCATTTCATGAATATGTTAGTAGTTCAGTTAGTAGTTGTGGCGTGAAGGCCTAGCTTTGGGTCCGTCTTGGGATTTGGTGGCGCATGTGTTGTATTTACGCGACTCGTACAATCTCCGTGGGATTCATATCCCAGCCATTCCTTTCACCGTTTCCACCTCTTGAAAAAGATGATGTTACCTGTTTCTCTTTTATCACGAATGTCAGAATCATGTTCTAAAGCTTCAAAGTATTACTGAAATGATATTTAAACCAGCAGTAATTGGGTTTGACATCTTTATAAAATTCAGTCTTAGGAACACGGTCACTCTGTGCCCTGGTAGTTTTGTGACTCCTCTTCATTTCCCAAATGCCCAGTGTCACATTCCTTTGAGTGGTTAGAGTAAGAAGTAGAGGAGAGAAATGGCTGGGAAACACAGGCAGTGATGAATGGGTGGGTGGGAGGCTGCAAACCGGGCAGGAATAATGTGTACGTGGAGCCGGGCTGACAGTGAAGAAGGTGGCACTGGCGTGCTGGGGCACGACACTGGCATGCTGGGGCACGACACTGGCGTGCTGAGGCAGCTGTGTGCCTGAATCATCCCAAGGCCCTGCCCACGGGGCCTTCCAGTGTAGTGTATGCACGCCATTGCAT
>PVJS01005553.1:17305-63806 GCA_004027185.1 Glis glis
CCCCCTCCACCCCGCGCCCCCTCCACCCCGCGCCCCCTCCACCCCGCGCCCCCTCCACCCCGCGCCCCCTCCACCCCGCGCCCCCTCCACCCCACGTCCCCTCCACCCCATATCCCCTCCACCCTCCACCCCCTCATGCTCTGTGATAGTGGAGTTGCCACAGACATTTCTGGGGTCCAGCTAGGAAGGACGAGCTGAAAACACAATAGCTGGGTTACGGGCATGTGCACCGTGTCCCATGCCACTTTGGGGTCGGGCAGGTGATGCTCACCACCCTGGTGCAGGAAGGCATCCAGGAAGATTTCTCTCGCCCAGTGTGCCCACGCCTCACCTGGCATCATGAGATGCCAGGGTCAGAGGTTCCCTGCTGTATGAATGTGCCCAGGAGTCCATGCCCACAGTCGGGGGCAGTGGAGGAGAAGCAGGGTTCAGGGGCAGGGTCCAGGAGCTGGCTGTGGGATGCTCCCCACCCAGAGGTATGTGAGGCTGTATGAGAGCCCTTGGGTTTAAGGCCAGGAGCTGGCTGTGGGATGCTGGATGAGAGCCCTTGCTTCTCATTGGCTCTTGATTGCACAAATCTAAATGCAGTGTACGTTCTCCTGACTATGTTGTAAGCCATGTGAAACAGAATATACCAGAATTCCCGGGGGGACTGTGTGTGCAGCCATGTGGTTTCGACACACATTCCAACTTGGGGCATGGCATCAGAGCACACCCCCTGTGGTGTGGCTTGCCTTGACTCCTTCTCGCTAGTCCCAACAAAACAGCATGAAAAATTGCCACCAGCAATTCAAGTGAAACAGCTTGAAGACATAAATGTCCCAATTATAAAAATCATAAACACACTCATAAATAAGTCAATAAGACATTTGATTGCTCAATTAAATAGCTCTATAAAGCCTAGCAGCAATTTCAAAGCTCAAGTCACTCGGGCATTTGCCTCAATTTCCTATAAATTTCACATTTTTTTAAAATATTGACCATAATGAGGTTACAGTACAATGGGAAACAGTGATCCCAGTGGGAGATGTACTATAAACTGAAATGTCAAAAGCTCTTATTATATCCAAAAGTAAATAAAAACTCGAAGGGTCACACAGTAAGGAAGGACCTCGGTATCCAAAAAGTGAAGGCAATAGAAATACTAGTGGGAGAAATAAAGTTGTAAGAATCTTCCTAAATGAGAAACAATAACAACAAAGATAAGTGATCAGGAGCAAAACCATCTGTATGATCAACAGGCCATACCTGTGAGGGAATGATGCCACATGATTGTCAAAAGAGGTGACAGTTACAAGGGTCTGTGGCCACAAGGTGTAGGAAAGGTGTTATAGAGGTATATTGCAGAGTGAAAATGTTGTGTTTCTTGAAAATTTTGTGGTGTCTCTTGCATTTCTTTTTTTTTTTCTTTTGTGGTACTGGGGATTGAACCCAGGGGCATTCTACCTCCAAGCTATACCTCCAACTATTTTATTCTTTATTTTGAAACAGGGTCTCCCTAGGTTGCAAAGGGCCTCAAAAGTTGCTGGGGCTGGCCACGAACCTGTGATCCTCCTCTTAGCCTCCGGCTCTCTTGCATTTCTTCACCTTTAGGAACTTTTGATTTGTTGTGGTTCCTTTCTCATTCTAGATAACGACTCACTTCCACACTTAACTTTGTATTTACAGTGTTTCAGTCAGCTCACTCCTGTGACCCAAGATACCTGATGACCACAACTTAGCGGAGAAAAGATTTATTTGCGCACATTTCTGGAGATTTCAGAGGTTTCAGTCCATGTTAGGCAGGGTCACGATTGCAGAGCTCAGGGTATGGTGGCGGGAAGCAGAGAGGGAGAGAGAGAAGGATGTCCTTGGACATATGTAGGGTACCCAAGGCCACACCTCTAGTGACCTACTTCCTCTAGTGCACCCTACTACCCAATATATCCTTACCACTCAATACATCCTTCACAATGGATTTATCCACTGATGAGATTAGAACCCTCATGATTCAACTATATCATCTTGGAACATCAATACCTGAGCTCTTCCAGGGCATGTTCTATATCCAAACCATAACCTACAGTTTGGGTTATTTATCTTAAAGGGGATATCCTGGACCAGGTAAGCTTCAGGCCTGGTAGCCTGGTTCTGCCCTCTGTTAGGCACGGTGCTGCATTGATAAACTCTCAGCGTACTCCACTGCTGACAGTGGCCTCCTCCTCCAGCTGCCCATGGCCAGTTCTGGTGAGCCTGAGCCCTCCCTGCCTGCTGGCCCAGCCCTCCTTCTGCTTGGTGAGCAGGGCTGGTCCCTGGCTGCCCCATGAGAGGCGCTTGAAAACCCAGGCTGGTCCTTCTTGTCTTCACACTCCTTCTCCTGTGTCCTTCATTGCTTCTCTTCTAGCCCCACACCTTCCACCGCCTTCCAAGGTACTTAAAACAGCAAACGGCACGAGAAGCAAGCAGTTGAAGGATACCACATTGTCATGGACTCAGAAGATTGGGGATTCTTGGGATCAGGGACGACTGAGACCCGGTGCTTGGGGCCTTGTAAAGATAATGAGCACTCCTTTCCGGGCTCTGCTGAGCACAGGAGCAGCCTCCAGGTAACCCCAGCAAGAGGCTGAGGAAGAGGCATCTTCCGCATCTGTGCACGTGGCTGGCCCTGAACCCCTAACTCTCCTTCCACCTGTCCACAAGCCCTCTCTCTTATCATTCTCTTTTCCTTCCCAGGCTCCATTTGGAGTAAATACTTCTTATCCAAGTATGTCAGGTATTGGGCCAGGTGCCATGGTACACCCTGCCCAGCATGGTACGCAGGGACAGTTCCCTACTGTATCCCTGGGGCCAGGCTCTGCTTCTGGGGGCTGCAATGATCCTTCAGAGGATCCTGGGGACCAGAAAGCAGCCTCAGACGAAACCTGACACCCATACCAACAGGAAGGGGCCCTGAAAGCATGATGTTCAGTGGAGAAGACACAGGGCGTATCCACAGTGGGCAAGTCACCGGTAGCTGCAGCCAGCACATAGCAGGTCGGGTGTTGGGGAGGTTGCAGGACAGGAGTGACAGCTGGTGGGCTGGGGGTTCTCTTTGGGGTAGCACATGTTCTAAGATGGATTGTGGTGGCTATTAACAACTCTGGGAGTATCCAAAGAACCATTGGATTCTATACTTTAAGTGGGTCTGTTTGGGGTATGGGAGTTGCATCTCGGTAAAGCTGCCTCTTTAAAAGAAGGCAACCTTGGAGCCAGCGAAGCCCACTGTGTGTGGAGCGGGCCATCAGTCCCAAGGCTAGCCAATGGGCTCACGACTGTTTCTGGTCACCACATGTGCCTGAGCTCCTCCGCTGTTTCGTTTCCTCTTCCTGCGTCTTCTCAGCACCATGTGCAGAGCAAGCCCTTGCCCACATAAGGCATACTTTGTAAAGAGGGAACCTGGTTTGCAGACTCCACTTCCCCACACAGTCAACAGATGCACCTCTAGGTAAGGGGTTCCTAAAGTGATAAGCAGGAGGCCCCCAGGGCAGGCACCTCCCTTGGCCACCAGGAGGTGTGGCAGGGCCCCCTGTGCTCAGCCCACAGGATCAGGCCTCCTGGGAATAGCTGAGCTAGCAGGCAACCCTGCCCTGTGGGCCCTGCCCAGAAAACAAGCCCCACACCAGCACGCCAGTGGCTTCCGCTCCCCACAGCCTTTGAAGGGGTCCCCACTTTGTGCAAACAGCCTTTGAAGCACTACCGTACCTGGCTCATCTCTAAGTTAACTCTTGGTTTAGTTTCTCCAGTGCTTTAGGCCAGGAATTGTTCCCTTGCAAAGGAAAGAGGCCCTCCCTTTGCAGATCCTACACAAACAGAACCACCCCTGCCCGGAACACTCCTCTGTCCTCTCTGGCCCCACCCCAGCCCTCTGTGTGGCAACTTTATTGTCACATTTCTGACATACCTTCACTTTTCCCTTTGAACCTGCTCCTGCTTCTGAAATACGAGAACAGCCAACTGCTCAGAGGAGCCCTTTGTGCCAGGCTGTGGTCATAGTAGTGCTCCTGAAGGCCACTCTTCTTGGGGACTGTCATCCCAGAGACTCTGCCAGACCCCTCTCCTGGGTTGTGGGCAGGCCCAACCAGGGCCGCACCCAGAGTCACTGTTACCTCCTGGTCCTCCATGCCGTCCCTCCTGTGAGGCCCCCCCAGTGAATAGCAGTGTGTTCTGTCTGAAACCACGTCCTACAGGGTCATTAGAAATATGGCAGTAGGAGACAGAGAGATGAGGGTCCGGGACCCCTCGTGGAGCAGTAGGTGGGACGAAGCACAGGTTATCACCTGTGGGGTTGGGGCAGGGCAGCCCAGGTTGAGGACATGTGGTTGGAAAGGGAAGTTGGAGGGTTTGACTGACCCTGGATCTCAAGGTACGATATGTATGTTGTACTTTATTGCTCACACGATAGGAAGCCTATCGAGGGGGATTCCTGCCACTTACTTGTTTATATTGATTCTCTTAAGGGGTAAGATTTATGCAGCCACCAATGTCCCTGTACCAGCCTCACTCCAGGCACCTGGGCCCATCATTGGACAGAAGAGGACACGCTTCCCTACAGCAGACACATTTTACACAAACACACACGTACTTAGATGACACAGCAGAGGGGGAGACAACTGTGTGGGGAAATCTGGGAGTGGGTTTTGGCAACTGGACATGCTGACTGGGGCAGGGTGGCTCCTCAGATCCTTTCTGTCACCTCCAAGACCCCACAATGTCCTCATGGGCTTTGCCTCTCTCTCTATCCAACCTTCTCCTAGGAAAATCTGATCTCTGCTTATTGCACTGAAGTTTAAAAAAAAAAGCTGATAAACTTCAAAGTCTAATGCCCACCAGCAGGCCTTTCTGAAGGGCCTGCATCTTATAGGTGTTCAAGTCTTGGAAATGAGGGTTTTAAGTTCTCAGATAAGACTTTGGATTCTCTGCACTGGCAATAGGTTAGGAGGATTATTTTGGTGCCATAAAATTACATCATGTCAGCTGTTACCTCCCCCACCTATGACTGAGGTCAGTCCTGAAAGAAATGAAGACACCCTCTAGATGCCCTCTATAATATTTGTTCTAGAAATTACCTTTGGTGACTCCACTGTTTTTACTCTCATTTCCCCTGGCAGATTTCCACATACATTTCGACTGTTTTCTTAGCATGATTCATGAAGTTTCCAGGTTGGAGAGGTCTTCTGGTCCTATGATCTCATTTTGCAGATTAGGAAACAGAGACCTAAGAGGGAAAAGAAGCCATGTGACCTTGGACATGTCAATACAAAGGACTGAGACCAAGGTATTCTGATTCTTAATTCAATTCTCTTTTTATTACAATTTTAAGTTCAGGGGATTGCGCCATTCTCTTGGGAGGAGTGGACAATTCCCCACCTTGACACCTATTCTACTTTTTTCACTGAAAGTATTATAAGGAACAGTCAAGATATTTTAGCTCCATGGAAACTTAGGGATGATTTAGTCTCCAGGGCCTTCTACAGGATAGTCATTATCACCACACTTACCACCATCATCACCATGCCCATCATGACTATCATCACCATTACCATCAACATCACCATTATAATCATCACCATCATCACCACCACCATCGCCACCATCTTCATCATCATCATCATCACCACCATCACCACCACCATCGTCACCATCTTCATCACCATTATCACCACCACCATCATCACCATCATCGCCATCATTGCCATCATGATCACAATAACCACCATTACCATCACCATCACAATAATCACCACCATAATCACCACCACCATCACCACCACCATCATCGCCACCATCACCACCACCATTATCACCACCACCATCATCACCACCATCATCACCATCATCACCACCATCACCACCACCATTATCACCATCATCACCATCACCACCACCATTATCACCACCACCATCATCACCACCATCATCGCCACCATCACCACCACCATCATCACTACCATCGTCACCACCATCACCACCACCATTATCACCACCACCATCATCACCATCATTACAACCATCATCACCATCATCACCACCACCATCACCATCACCACCACCATCATCACCATCATCACCATCATCATCACCACCATCACCACCTTCACCACCATCATTATCACCACCACTACCATCAGCAGCACCACCACCACCATCACACTATCCTACAGATGAGACATGCCGGCACTAGTTATTAGAAGAGCTGAGATTGAAAGCAAGCGTCCTCCTCCTCACCCAGTGATCTCTGTGGTACAGGATGTCACTCTTTTGTGAGCTTTGGCTTCTTTGGAAGGGGAAAGGAGTGACGGATCCGACGCACCATCTTGCTTGGGTGTGTGCTTTGTGGCCTGTTGATCTTTCCTGGGTGAATCCTGCGTGTCAGTTGTGAATAGAATGAAAGAAGATTCCGGTGCCTTTGGAACATTACTTAGCAAATGCTTGAGAGCTGCTCGTCTTAGCACAAAGCCGGGCCTCCACTGCAGACAACCACAAGAAAGGCTCAGCAGGCTGTGTGCTCCCCTTAATTCTGGAGCAAACACAGTAGTATTTTTTTAAGGATAATGTACAGGTAGAGAATGTGACTGCTAATTTCTTTTTGGAGACAACCAAGGCAAAGAAGAATAGAGAAGAATTTATTTTGGCAACAATTCTTGATCTTCTTTTAACAAAGAAAGTTAAAGCTATAATTCCCAGGTGCAAAGCTAGAGCCTGGAAAACCCTTCCTTAAAATGCGCTCAGCCAGCAGCCTGGATAAGCAGAGAGGAAACCCATGAGCAGCTGGGCCGCACTGCCTGGGTTTTGTCTTTTTATGAGATGGAAAACCGAGGATAGTGTTAGAAAAATATTACTGAATATGAATATTATGTTGATGTGGAAAACACGGACGGTAACTAATCATTCTGGCAGATGGTGAGATAAAGGTAGAAAGCGTTCTGAAAGAGGTCGAGGCCGGATTTGTGTCTCAGCTCTGTAACTCGGCAGCCCAGGATGGCTGGTCCTCATGGTAAACCGTCTTGGATCAGTCGTGGCTTCTTTCGGCCTGAGGGTGTGAAAGCTGGGAAAGGACGATATTGGGGAATGTGTAGCCCCAAAGAGGCCAAGCACTCGTGTTGGGAGAGTGTGTTCTGAATGGAGGAGTGATTTCTGGGAGCGGGTCTTGAATCTAAACTGCTTACAACAAATCCTCTTTCCTTCCGTTGGACGGAATCGGTCCTATGAGCTGGAAGATGGGGTGGGCATCTTGTATGAAGCTAAAAGTTCTTTAATGACATTACCCTCTTTGGATGTAGCAAGACGCTGCCTTTGGCAATTGATCAGAACCCCGTCGGAGGCTCGAGCCAACACAAAATGAACCTGCCTCGGGCGGGCTCTCAGTCCCTGTCCCTTGTCCGCTCAACATGGAAATGCTGGCCCAAACCTAAGGCTTCTCCTCAGGCCAGCAGGCATCATTTAATTGGTACCAGTTCTAGAATTCTGCACACCAGAATGAGAAAATTGACCTGTAGCATCTCAAGGAGTGACCAAGTTCCTGATTTTATTTCTTGAGTGCTTTACTAACAATCCAAGGTTTCCCCAAGGGCCTGATGGTAGCTCTTGACCCTGCTCTACAGATCCTATAGAGGTGAAGGGTGCACCTCTCTCTGCTCTCTGCTTCCATCCCTCTCCATCCCTCCCCTCTTCCCTCATTCACTCACCGCTTATTAATCAGCCATCACGTGAACAGAGGTGAGTCCTCCAGGAGCCTGAGCCCTGGGGCAGGGTGGGCAGAGTGGCTGCCAGCTTCTCCTCCATCACCCCCGGGCACAGCTGCATCTGCAAGGTGCTGAGGTGGGTGCTGAGGGCAGGATGATGAACCGCCTGGCTGGGTCCCTCGCCGCACAAGCCAACACAAGCTCATACGGAGTTCCAATGACAGTAAGTGCCAAAACAGCCAACTAATTCCAATCAAAAAACAGTGGCACACAACATTATCTGGAAGAGAGAGACTGCCTGGGACGGTTCCTGACAAACAGAAAATATTCCCTGTCATCGAGGGTAGCTTGGGAAGCAACACAACAAACCCATGTTCTGTGCAACATTCTACAATCGGTAGCGACAGTGACGGTCTCTTCCCCAGCGACTGAAGGGTTTGGGCGCGAGTTCTGAAGAGCCTCGGGCAGCTCCCGTGACCCTCCCACAACACCTTTCAGCCCTGCAGCTAGTCAGAGAGCTACAGACGTGGGGCAGGAGGGATCAGTGCAAGCATCAAGTCCAGCTCTTTGCCTTTCTGTACATTTCTGGCTACAAAAGCCAGTCGGCACACGGCCTCTGACAGTGTACAGGTTTGCTCAGGTCGGGGTCAGTGTTCCTGGACGCTGTTTTGCAGTGACCCAATACTCAGAGCAAAGATGTTTCCAACATAAATAAGCAATGGGTTCTATAGTAGTGTTAAATGAGCATCATCCGGGTGGCTGTCCTGTGTGTGTGTGTGTGTGTGTGTGTGTGTGTGTGTGTGTGTCCTTGGAGTGAATGAATGGTGAGGGGCAGCTGGCGAGACAGAGGGAAAGGGCAGTTGGTCTTTCCCTAGGACTCCATTCCTTTTACTCTTACTTTTAGTTTGGGAAACTCAGGGTCTTTTTTGTTCTTTAAAATTTTTTTTATTGGTGCGTTATAATTGTACATAGTAATGAGAATCATGGTGCTACATCCATTGCTTACGGTCTTCTATGAAGAGGTTGTCCTGGATTGTTTCAAAGGCTCTCAGAACACATCACATTGAGTCTAAGATGGCATTGATCATAAGATGCTTCATTTTTTTAATGTAACACGCAGAAAATAGAAACACTGTCAAACTATTTTTGTGTCTTTATTTGTGAGATGTATTCTGACTTCAGAGATATCAAAATGTGAAATAATGTGTCTCAGCATCAACAAAACACAATATGCCTAATATTTTATGACTTGATTTATGCATATATACATATGCACATGCAATGTGACAATTAGTTCATATGAGAGAGGGAGCTAGAAAGAAAGAATGAAAGACTGATGCATAGATACATACATAAATAGATGATAGATCCATGGTAGGCACATAGATAGGTAGATAGATGCAGAAATAGATGATAGATGATAGATAGATGGATAGATAGATAGACAGACAGATGATAGACAGATAGATAGACAGGCAGATGTAGACTTTCTACAGCACTTACAGTAGTCTCAAAGCTTCCTAGCAGGCAGTACATATACGGATTGGAAGTTGGTTTTTCCAAATATTCCTTTATCAACTAGAAAGTCTACCATGGTGCACGTGTGCCTTTATTACCACTAATCATACATCTTTTCAATGCTATGTCTTATAAGTAGGCTACACAAGCACTACCTGAGCAGGTGATACTGGGTCACCTGCCGGCGGCATTAGACAGTTGTTTTTTAAGGTGGATCACTGCACCCAGCATGGGCTGGGCCAGGTCGTGGAGGACCCGGAAGAACATGGTCCCCAGTTTTCAGGAGATGGAGGGTGGTGAAGGTGCTGTAATCCAGCAGTCTGTCCTTGCAGGCAGAGTTGGACATGGCGCCGCTGTGAGTCTGCTCAGTCCCTTCTTCCCTGGCCCATTTTCCCCTCCTCTGTGCTCTGGGTTCTAGTATGCATTTTGGTATTTACCACTCACCTCCTGACTGGTAGTAGAAATAGAGGGCTCTGTACTTATTTTTCTCCTCTCTTGTTACAGCCAGCATCTTGGAATTTCCCATGCTCCTCACAGTCTCGGACCTCAGTGGGAGCCAGGTAAAATAACTGAATTTAAGATGCCTGAAGAAGCAAAGTATAAGACAGCCTGTAACTTCTGAGAGCTTAAAATTAAATTATGCAGGAAAAAGAGACACAGTAAGGGCTGGCTCAGTGGTAAAGTCCTTGTTTACCATGTGCAGTGACCTGGGTTTGATCCCCAGAATTGCAAACACAGAGAGAGAGAGAGAGAGAGAAAGAGAGAGAGAGAGAGAGAGAGAGAGAGAGAGAGAGAGAGAGAGAGAGAGAGAGAGAGAGAGAGAGAGAGATTGCTTCAAATCAGGAAACACTTAGATGCTGAGTGGCCCAATCACTATCTATTACAAAGGTTAGAAAAGAGAAAGATGATGACCAGATGAGCAGCCGCTCGGGGATTTGAGAATAAGGTACATTTTGAGCTCAGGGACCACAAGCGCAGACACTGAGGAAGATTGTTCTCTTTGCTAAAATTCATCATGAATGACAACAGTTGATAGAACCATTCCTGATCATATTGGATAACCAAGGTCACCACTGAGTGTTGAGATGTGGCTTTGGTCCAGTGTGGGTGGTAGAATAAGCCATAGAAGGAACTAGAAGTCTGGGGGGATTCCGGTGGCTGCCTCCAGAACCCCTGGGATAATCCAGCAGCAGCACAGCTTCGCTTTCCCACGTGCTCAGACGGTGGGTTTGGAGCTGACACCTCTGGCCAGGCCTGGGGGGAGCAAAGTGACAGCTCTCACTGACCCCCCAGGGACAAGCAGCATTCCTGAGACTCACAAAGCTCCTGCTACCTCACAGCTCATCGCGGATGAGACAAGAGCAAGGTCAACAGGGGACGCTGTACAACAGGACCCTGTGGATCAGACTGGCTTGGTTATCAGCATCCTGACAGAGGCGAGGCCTGGGGACCGGTGCCTCCCCTGCAAGTGGGTTCCAGTGGTCACCACCCTGAGAGCCATAAAGCAACCAATCTTATGATCAGAAAGACAACCCAGAATTCATCAGGAGGAAGCCCAGTCATCCGGCGCTCTGGAGAAGTCTTTGGTGTGGCTGAGTCTGCACCTCACTGGGAGAGTCCAGTCCCTATTCTCCATTAGCAAACGCCTGGGCAGACTAGAAGGAAAGACCTCACTGTAGGTTTAGAAACCAGCCCAGTGCCTTGCAGTGGAATATACCACGGCAGGAAATAAGCTTGGCCGTGGTGCTGAGGGATCTTCGAGGATAAAATGCACAAGCATTGGCAGTGCACGTGTGTGACCCTCCATGTCCGGGAACGTGCCTGTCCTGCAACCCAGAGCCTTCTGTCCAAGCCGAACCTCACGAAGGGCTGTTTTCAACTCTCCTTCTGTCCCTTCTGTGCTCCTCCTCATCCACCCAAGTCCTGCTTCCCACCGCCAACCCCACCCATTCAACCATTCATGTCAGTGCACAGTGGCTAGAGGGAGTGTTCCATCGAATCCATGCAAATCCACTCTTTCCAGTTTGTTCAGTCATTGACCACTGTGGAAAGGACCCTGTAAACTCTGCATCTGGATCAGATCCCAAGCCCCGGAGAGCGCCTGCCTTCCCGCGCTTCCCTTCTGCAAGTGCACTGCAACCCTGTGCTCTCAAGACGTCCCTGCGGCTCACCTCTCCCCGTGCCTTGCAGCATTCCTCAGACGCCCCAGCCAGCTCGTCTCCTGTCCCGCTGTGGTCTGCATTGGTGAGCCTGGAGCCCATCCATGCTTCTCTGCGACAGTGGGTGGGCTTCCTGAAGGTGGGGCCAGGCCTCTCACTCATCCGCATCTTTTACTGAGCACTGTATATGCCGAGCACCCTTCTAGGTACCAGCCACACAGAGGTGAGCCGGAGACGGAGATGCCGGGCTGGCTGCGAAGTCTACCCACGGCTCTTCACAGGACACAGGGTCATCCGGACCAGTGAGGCAGGAGCGGAAGGGGCTGCTGGATTCCTGGCTGAGGAAGAGACAACCCGTGTGGAGGCCTGTGGCAGCCAGTGGGACAGAGCCCCATCTTGCACAGAAGGAACCTGCATTCTTGGCCTTCCGTTCTGTATTGTGTGCACAGGGGGCGGGTGGAGGGTGTCAGGCCATATTTCAATAAACAAATAAAAAGAGAAAACTCTCAACCAAGTGCTCTGCAGAGAGTGAAAGTTGGGTGATCTTGGGTGCTGACTGGGGGCAGGCACCCCTTCCAGGGCCATGGAAAGGAGCAGCCCCAGGCACGTTGGAATCCAAACAGGACAATGTAGTGCTCTGTGGGCGGAGGAGGCCAGAGGGAGCCAGGGCTGAGCCCCACATGCTTTGTGAGTCAGCCTGAGGATTTGTGATTAGGCCCGTCTTTGTTCCCGGGGCCTAGCCGGGCACATGGCACCTTCACGGTGCCTGCGTTATCTTGGCTTCTCAGGTGTCTTCCCTCCAGTCGCTTCCTGATCTGGCCTCGAGTTCTTGATGGTTGACATTGTCCACGGGCTGGAGGGAGCAAGAGAGAGAGATCGCCTCAGCTGGCTGAAGAACTGGAGATTGGAAGAACTGGGGTGTCAGTAACTGTTGGGCGCACAGGGTAACCGCCCAAGCAGCCACACGCTGGCTCTGAGTGTATCATGTCACCCAGAAAACCTAGAACAACAGGAGCACCGGTGACCAGGCCCTCCAGGCCTCTCATTCAAGGACAGTGGCAGAAATCTAGCAGAACCAGATATGTGACTCCAGGAGAGAGACCCCGACCCTTGGACTCTGGGGCTGGTGACAGTGTGATTTGGAATTTCTGGCCTCTGTCTCGCATTATCAGGGGCAGGAATCCTGCAGCAAGAGGTGTGGAAAGGCCTTGGCCTGGGGTCCCTGGGTGGCTTGGCCTTGGGGTGAGCTGCAGCATGGCCCTCCCTGGGTGCTGGGCAGAGTCCTGACTCTAGGAGCAGGCTGCTTTGCAGGAGCTTCGTATGCAGGGACAGTCCTGCCTATGTTTATTCATACCTTTCAGTTAAATGACAGCTCACAGACTGAGTTATAAACTCAACTCTGTGCTTACAAGCACATAAAATAAAATGACAGAAAAGAACTCAAAAGCTGCAGGAAAAGAGATCACAGAATTAATAACCTGCGCTGTAGACATCAAAGTAAAAATCATTAAAAGAACAAAGGTGATAATTTTATATTGTAAAAAGCACCATTCACAACAAAGATGTCTGATGGCTGTGCCCTTTTCAGCCTTGAATTACATTGTTTTGAGCAGGGAAATCGATGTCAGCAATGGAAGAGACGTGGACAGGCACACGGGGAGCAGGGGACTCGACGCCCTGTTCCCCCACCTGTCTGTGACAGGTCATCTAGGCAAATTGTAAACAAAGGTGTAGGGGGCATGGACAAAGGAATTAAGAACTATTTAACAGAGAAATGAACACTCTTGGGAGAATGTGACTTTTTCTCATGTCCATGGAAAATTGGGTAAAATGCATCAAGAATTATGCTCTAAATAAAATCTCGGCAAAAGCAGAACATCTGTGGGTCCTAATCTAGGCCACGACATACAGACGCAGAAAGAGACAAGGGGGAGAAGAAAGGGAGAGAGGGAGTGAGGGAGGGAGGGAAAGAGAGAGGAAGGAAGGAAGAAAGGAAGGGAGGGAGGGACGGAGGGAGGAAGGAAAAGAAGCTGCTAACATTTAAAAATTTTAACCTTTGATAATTAAAATAAAAAAGACTTCTTAATAATCCCAAATATAAAACAAAAACAAAACTACAGTTAGACTGCTCACTTTACAATGACAGAATCTAGTTTCCCTTCCCTCAGTTTAGGCTGGCCCCGTGAGCTGCTCTGCCTGGCAGGACACAGAGGCAGTAACTCTGTGTCACTTCGGGGGCTGGGCCTTAGTAGACCTGCCACTTCTGCCTTTGCTGCTTGGAATGCTGGCCTTCAGGACCCAGCTGTCAGGAAAAGGCGGCTGAGCTCACAGGGTGGGCAGCCACCCCCAACAAAGCACCTCACATGGGGTAAAGAAGCCATCTGTGAATTTCAGCCATCATCAACTTCAACCTCACCAAAGGCGCCATCCAATGCCGCCCACCAAGTCCTGCCTGACTCACTGCCCCGACACATGTCCTGCCACCCGCTAAACGTCCATGCTCGCGCTGTGGGTCCCGCTTCTCCTCGGAGGTGGGAAAGAAAGCACCGCGTGATTCAGTCGCAGACCAGGCGCCTGTTGCAGATGTGCTCTGTCCCAGCCAGGTCGCCGCACCCAGCACAGAACTGCAGTCCACTGGGAGTTGGTTGATGGTGCAGTACTCTGTCTGGCCACTGTGCATCTGCTTTTGGTAGGGTCCAAACCAATTCATTAAATGGATGTATGGTGGGAGCTGTTCCCTGCATCCTTTAATCCTCAACCCATCCGGGGTTGTGCTGTTGTTTTTGATTTCCTGGCAAGAGTGAGGGAAATTTCATAAGCTTCTATTTGGCTTTTTATGTACAGACCAACAATTTGTGGGTTCTTCTAGCTTCCAAATTTATCTGTTCCAACTATATATTCTGGGACCAGAGAACTGACCACCGGGTAGGGCTACGGATCCACTGTGGGCTGAAATGAGACTGGAAACCATCTACCATCAGGGGCCATGTTCCTCCTCTCTAACACCTGGCCCACAATGATCCTTCGAGAACCTGGTTATCAGGGTTAAGTCTGGCCCTTTGTATAACAGTTCTCAAGATATCTGGATACTTGCTCTTTCCTGACATATGGCTACCAAAATATATGGCTCCAGGCTCCTCTGGGGAAGTCCCTGATAAATTGTCACATGTGTCGGTGACATCATGTTCAGCATCTTTCCTCTGGAAACCCAGCCCCCTCTATTCAGTGAACGAGGTCCAGGTCTGGGAAACTGGGCAAACAGTGTAAGATTCTACTGGGATTCCTCTCCCCTTCCTCTGGTCTTGTCATTGTTCTCATAGAATAAGCAATACCTACATTGGCTGCCCATCTCTCTGGGCCCAGGAACGCCATCTTCTGACCATCTCCACAGCTCTCTGGGGAAGGCCCCCAGTGTGGCAGCTGTAGATGATACCTCCTCTCCGTGACTGCACTGTCCTGCCGCTGGGGACAGGCCACCACCCAGCCCCATACTTTGAAACGCTCCTGCCTCCATGCTGTCAGTGTGTCCAGTTTGTAATGACATCCCCTCATCGTCCCTGCTCAGGGGGGAAGTCACTTGTGATGGTTAATTTTTTGTGCCAATTTGATGAGGCCAGACATTTGGTCAGACATTATTCTGGATGTGTTCATGAGGGTGTTTTTGATGAGATTCATATTTGATTGGCAGGCTGAGTAAAGCAGATGGCCCTCCCCAATGAGGTCACCTCGTCCAATCAGATGAAAGCTTGAAGAGAACAAAAGGTGGACCCTCCCCTGCATAAGGAGGAACTCCTCCTGCCTGGCTGCTCAAGCTGGGCTCACAGGCAGAGGTTTCCTCCCTTCCCAAGGCAAGAGATGAAGGGCTCTTTACAAGCTGCTAAAGAGGCCCTTGAATGTCACATTCTCCCTACGTTGGTGATTAATCACCCTTAGACTCTCTGCGAAGCAGCAGCCCCCTCTCACCCAGCAGCCGCCATCTATTCATGATTACAATCCACACTTACCCCTCTCTCTCAAACATCTGGAATATCACACCAGTGCACTATCCTTTACTGGTGTCCAGTCTTGATTCATGACCAGTGAAAGTTTCAATGATTTTTACCCCCAGACATGCCAGGGACTATTGGTTCTCCATCTGCACCAATGGCAAATGCTTCATTCAGCTGCAAAATAAAATAATTGCATTTAAAAATATGATTGGGAATTACCCACTAGGAGAAGAGAAACAGTAACATTCACTTAAAATCACATGAGCTAGCTGGGTAATTCTAGTACTTGGGAGGCTGAAACAGGAGGATGGCAGGTTCCAGGTCAGTCTCAGCAACTTGGCAAGACCTTCAGCAATGTATCAAGACCCTATTTCAAAACAAAAAAAATAATTGTGATTGTGTAACCTCATATGGCAAAAGAGACTTTGCTGGTGTGCTTAAGAAATTGAGATGAGGATGTTACGTTGGCTATTTGGATGGACCCATTGTAATCACAAGTCTTTATAAAAGAGAGGCAGAAGTGTCAAGGAGAGGAGATGGGGTGTTAAAGCAGAGAACAGAGAGGGTACGAGTGGTTTGAAATGCTACTCAGCTGGTGCTATCGTTTGGATTTAGAATGACTCCAGACCTCACACCGTAGACAAGGCAGCCATATTGGAGTTGAGACTTGGTTGCTGGGGGTGTAGCCTTGGAAACTGTATATGTATATGTCCCTTCTCTCCTCTCTCTCTCTCTCTCTCTCTCTCTCTCTCTCTCTTTCTCTCTCTCTCTCTCTCTCTCTCTCCCTGCTTCTCGCCTCCATGATGTGAGAGCCAAGTTCCTCTGCTCCTGCTCTCTCTCTACTTCCTACCACCATGTCTTGAGCTCTGCAGACAAAACCTTGACTGAACCCTTTGAAACCTCCAAACTGTGAGCAAATCAATCTTCCTTCTCTAAGTTGCGGTTGTCAGGTATTTTGGGTCACAGCTGTGAGAATGCGGACTGAGACATCTGGCTTTGAAGATGGAGGAACAAACCATGAACCACGAGACACAGACAGCCCTGGAAGTTGCAAATTATCCAGACCTCTAGAGGAACACAGCCCTGCCAACACCTTGGCCTTAGGACGGCTGACCCCCAGAACCGTGCAATGATAGAATTGTGTTGGCACTTTCTTTGCTTTGGAAGATAATCCAAAGATTGACAATATCTAAGACTGAAGAGAGCATGGAGTAAAAAGCACCCATGTACCATGATGGGAATGCTATTTAGTACAATGTTTTAAAGAGATGGGTTGATAAAATGTGTCCAAACTTAAAATTAAGCTAGTAATTCCACTTCTAAGATTTATCTGTAGATTATCAGAAAAGTACATATACGAATGTATTTTCAAAGTTGTGCATTTGTTGTTGATAAAATACCTAAACATTGGGAGCAACTTAAAAGTCCAACAATAAGAAATGAGTTAGAGATTTAGTACATATTTAGACTAGAATAATAGGTCATAGTAAAAAATGATGATCTATATCTGTATTCACTGGGACTGACCAAGAGATGAATGATTTAATGAACAGAAGGTTACCTGACAAAATATATACAATAATACCTTTGGATAAAACTTTAATTCACACAAAAACTGAAAAATATTCACAAACATGTTTTTTTTCTCTCCTGATATGAAGTAATTGGGGTAATTATAGTCTTCTTTATCCTGTTTTTAGGTATGTTCAATTCCTTTTTTTTGCAATGAATATAAACAAAATTTTTATGGCTTATTGAGACAATAAAGATATTTTTATTTTGAAAAAAGAAAACACAGCAAACAGAAGTGGTTAAGTGGGAAACTACATATGACAAATGAGTAAGAGCCTTTACATATAATGGACACTAGGAGTCATTAAAAAGAGCCAAAAGATACAAAAAGAACAATTCATATACAAAAAATACTCTTAATGAAGACCTGAAAGCTATCTTAAATCTCATGAGCAATCAAATAAGTGCAATGAGACAATGAGTTTCATTTTCTTTGTTATATTCATAAGGGGAAAAATGATCTTTATTGGTTTTCAACTCCAGACTGCTTCTAAAAGTCAAATCTATTATCCAAAGCCGGTTCAATGTCAACAAGGCAGCCACCATTTCGTCTTGAAGGTGTTCAGATCAGCATCATTGGTACTGTGCAGTTCCCCGTGGGCGGCAGGGTCCTGTCCCTGCAGCAGACCCTCAGACTGAGTCCTTGGGTGAGCAGATGTGGCCAGTGACCATGGCACCATGCAAAGAAGGGCTCTGGGCTCTGCCTTCTAAAACCCAACATCTTGGAAGGAATCCCACTGAAAGCTTTCTCAAGACTATTTTAATTTGATTAATTTCTCCAATTTATAAAGCCGGAAAGTTTTTTTTTAGCACAATTGCATTATCTCATGGAGTCTTTATAGATTTGAACCACAGTGTGCATTAAAACAGCCACAATGAGAGGAAACTAAATGCCTTTGCTGGTGGGGTCTATGCTCTCCAGCCTTTAGAACTGCTATCTATATACTTTATCTTTAGCGGTGGGACAGAATGTTCTGTTCATTTGAACACATCCATTCATCAAAGCTGAGATGATACTCAACTTCAAAAAGTGACCTTGCAGTTGGAGTGAGATTCTTGGCCAGCAGGAAATAGAGCACTTCACCGGACTGCTGGGGAGGCTGACAGGGAGCCCCTGCAGCCAACTGCAAAAGCTAGTATCATCTCGGGGCCATCCATGCCATCCCCACATCCGAAAACAAATTCCTCTCCTCTTTTGTCCTTTGATGCCCGACTTTCTCCACCTGCTCCATCAAAGGTTCATATACAAATGCTCCGAGACAGGGAGCACCATGGTGCGTACTCAGAATGGCCGCAAGTGACCAATATCGGACCTTTTCCAGAACCGAGGGGGATGGGCTGAGCGATGAAGAAAAGGTAAAAGAAAGTAGATCAGCATCGAGAAAGTTCATTCTGGCCCCACAGAAATCAACGTGGCAAACCCAGCAGGCTGTGTGCACGGCTACGTACCCAGAGACCAGCAGTGGCCATTTATCTGTTTCAACACCCACAGATTATGATATCTGTCCTTGAAATTAAAGACTGATGCCTGTGTATTGAGCAGAAATTCCATTAATAAGCCAGCAATAAGCCCATACAGCTCACTAGACAGGCTTCTCTGTTCTTCTTGTGTTCTACTTTACATGAAAGGCAAATGGCAGGTATTGGAAGACAGATAAGCAAAATATCCTGTATGGGTTCACACCGCATAATGCAAACTTCTTCCCAGCACCCCGTCAGTCCTGGCCCGTCCCTGCTCCTGTCTGAGGTGCATCCTGAGATGGGCAAAGTTGTTCACATTCCTGTTCTCTGCACTAGATTCTTGTACCAAGGGACAGCGATACAAATATGTTAGAAAATATCCAACGAGATTTCCATCTCAAACCCTCTTCCTCCACTTCCTGTGGCCCCAGTCCCATATCACAGGCTCCAAATACACTTAACCTCTAAGGAAAATTTGTGTGTTACTATTTTTTTTTGCAGTATTGGGGGTTGAACCCAAGCACATTCTACCTCTGAGCTACACCCCCTGTCCTATTTTTTTATTTATTTTGAAACAGGGTCTCACTAAGTTGTGGAGGACCTCACGAAGTAGCTGAGGCTGGCCACGAACCTGCGATCCTCCTGTCTCAGCCTCCCAAGTACTGGGATTACAAGTGTGCGTCACCACACCTGGTTACGTGTTACTATTTTAAGTAAGGTTTCCACTGCAGCCATATTAGAAAAATATAATTCTAAGCCCTAAGCTTTGGGAAACCACTGGGCCTACTAGCCCTTGTGAGATTTCAAGGAGACTTGAATGTGACTCTGAGAAATGGCAGGGAATGAGTGTGCTATTTAAAATTTTTAGAGAGGGTAATAATCCTACAACTTTGAATTTTTAAAAATCACCCTGAAGCTAACATACTATTAAAAAGAGATCACAGTCATTTTCCAAGCCTTTGCAAATGGGGCGGGACCCTGAACAGCGACTTTGGAGGTTGGTGAGGCCGCTCAGAGGTGCGGGCAGGGCGGCCCCATCCATCCTCAGAGACAGGAGGTGCAGAGGTCCTCCCAGCTGTGTGATGCGCAGTCGAGGCCTGGTGAAATCAAGAAGCTTTCCAGACAGCCTCTGCCTGGAATCTTGTAATTCTATTTCTAGGCAGCCCCAGCTGCGTGGAACTTGCTACGCCGAGTCAGAATCCGCCTGTGGAGCCCGGTTCTGGTCTGGGGAGACTCTCGGCATGCTCCCCCTCCCCGGTGTTCAAGCGTGGCCCTCCACATCCCTCCACGGCTCACTATGTTTTCTTGCAGGTAAGGACATCCTTTCTGGCTTTCTCCATTCTTTGCTCTTGGCATGGCTGCCAGGTGCCAGCCTCTGTGGCCATCAACATGGCCCGTCGGATGTGGTACCCAGACCTGAGTTTATTCCTGCAGACACGTCTGTCCAGTTCGGAGAATGAAACGCTGTTAGTACCACTGCCTGTCTGCTTTTCCTGGGGCCCCTTCGCCCCCGCACCTCCCTATCAAGATGCAACGTGCAGGCAGTGGGTCTTGTTTTCCCCATAAAGCGTTGGGCTTTGAGGGAGAAGCGGTGCTTCCGTCTATTTTGTCTCCGGTGACTTTGTTCTGCGCATGTGACTGTTTTTGCTAAGTGGACGGAGCGCACATGGGCTGCGAGGCCATCGTGTGGGAGACAGTGGAGGAGTTGCAGCCCCGAGGCGTTCAGTCTGGGCTCTGGTGGTTCAAAGTGTCCGTCGCTCATGGGAACACACCTAGGACATAGGTGTGTTCTGTTATCATCCCCCAAAGCCTTGGCCAGGAGCTGCCACAGAATGCTGAAGCGTACACACCCACTGGTGGACGGAAGTCCACGTCAGGGGAGGGGGAGGGAGATGCAGGGGGAGCCCACATAAGCTGGCGCCCAGGTGGAAGGCTGGTGGGGAGAGGCGGAGACCGTCACAGCGTTCCTTCATCTGGCCCATCTGCTGTGTCTCCACTGGGCAGGTTCTGACCACATGCAGAGACGCTGGGACACTGGCTCTCCCAGCTGCCGCACTGTACCCCGACCTAAGGTGCTGTCCCAAATGACAAGAGAGGGGGACCGAGACGTGCCGGATTAGGAGCAGCAACCGCATGCAGGCGCCAGTGATAGGTGAGAGCGGTGAGTTCACGGCACATGGACCTTAGGGCCTCCCACAGGAGCCTCCCAAGGGGAACGCAGGAAACTGCGAGCAGCGCTGCTCGTCCGGCCTGACGCTGAGCTACGGGCCGAGGGGGTCGCAGCCCCGCAGCCCCACAGAGAGGGCCTCGGTTTGGGTTCCCTGCCGAGCAGGCCCCGAAGGAAGGCCCTGGGCGTGGGTAGTGTTTCAGAAGATGTCAGGAAGCCCGAGTGGGTGCAGTGGAATGGGGAGGGGGGCACAGGGGCTCAGTCACACTAGGTCCCCTGGAGAAGCCTTGTCACGGTCATCCCGAGACTAACCCGCAGCACACTGGCCTGGGGCGTTTATCCCGTGGAGTCCCTGGTGCCTCCAGCTTTGTGTGCTGGCTTGGCAGGTGCCGTGGGCGCTCTCCACTGCAGTGAGGCCAGTCGTGTGCAGGGGACTGTCCACCCAGCTCAGCCTGGACTCAGAGCAGGCCCAAGGGGTGAGATGTTGCTGGTGAGATGACAGGAAGCACAGGAGGGCAGGTGCTGGGGGCGGCCACCCTCCGTCTCACCCTGTCCCTCCAGTCCCTGCCAGCCGGACCCCTGCGAGGCCTGTCTGGAGACGAGGTGGAGCTGAGGCAGAGGAGGAAGAAGGGCCGTCCGCATCCTGCCCCCGCGGGGAGGGCTAATGTCATCATCAAGGGCGGGTGGCTGTAAAAGTACCTGGGCTGTCTCTTGCTCCCGCCCTCTTGTCTTGCTCCTTCTGTCCCCAGGGGATGCCCTGTGGTGCCATGCTGTCACACAGCAACAGGCCCCCTCCCAATGCCAGGGCCCTGCCCTTGAACTCCCACCCCCCGAACAGAGAAATGCTTGCTTTCTTTATAAATTACTCAGTCCGTGGAGTCCCGCGACAGCAGCAGAAAAGGGCTGAGGCCCTGCCTGTGTGTCAGTTCATGCAGCCACCGGGTCCTCTGACCAGTATGCACGGTGCCCCTAATACGACACAGGACCATGGAGACACAGGGGTACGAGGTGGGGAGGGCTCTGCTCCGAGGGACTCGCATTCCGGGGGGTCCTAGGGCTTGCGTCAACTCAGGAAGAACTTCAGAGCAGGGCTGGTGTTTAATCACAGGTGGGATGAAGAGGCAAGAGAGATAAGGCCAGCCCACCAATGGCGGAGGGAACCTAAACATGGCTTTGCAGAGTCCAGGAGCCCCGCTCAGACAGACTGGGGGGGGGGCGTCTTTATGCAGAAGGCCTCAGGCCATTCTGGGATGCACTGATGTCTGACTGCAGTCTCCCCTTCAGTCCAGCTGCACCCCAGAACGTCAGCATCTCTGCGGGTTGTGCAAGAAACCTGCTTCGTGCATTGTGGTGGTGAGAAATGCCGTCGCTGGCTCTATCCCTTCCCCCACCAGGAGCTTCTCTCGGGTTCGTGTTCACTCACCTGCACACATTTCAGCCATACTTATTCCAGAAGGCCCAGAAGTGAGAAAATAACATGCAGGGGCTGCTCTATCTGGGCGGGCACTTTTAGCCTAGGCGCTTGGCAGGCGCCACTCCTATCTTTTCGGTTCATCCTGTGGTCTCACCATCAGCTGGTCCTCAGGCAGTGGGGCAGTGGCTGGGGGGACGGCGGCGGTTGCAGGAGCTCTCTGACCTGGTATCAGTGCACATGGCCATGGTGCACCCCCTCTGTGGTGGCCACAGTCCCTCTGCAGCTGTCACCGCTGTGTACTTTTTATATAAGAAACAGGACACCCTGCGGGTGAGACCAGCCACCCTCATCCTGCCTTGCAGGAGAGGTACCATGGAAACCGAGGGCCTCAGGTACCATGGCAACGAAGCTGCAGCTCAGAGCCAGGTGTTTCCCACAGGGAAGAGCCCTGGGGTCTGTGTCCTGCAGGTTTCTCCCCACACCTGCCTCAGTGGCTCTTCCTGCTCCTGCGGTGTGCTGGGGGATCAGGGGCAGGACCCTGAGGTCTCACCTCCCTTCCCATGGGGTGGTCTCGGAGGAATCGGTAGATGTGGAAATCGGGGCAGCTGCCGATGTCTCCATGTGGCGACTCCACGCTGAGGAAAACGCGCTGCCAGGTTATAAAGAATTTAAGCCCAACAGCCGCACTGGCTGGGAGGCAGCATCCTGGAAGAGTTGCCTGGGGCAGAACCCCAGCCGCCAGTCACAGGGCGTGCGTGGATTAAATATCTAAAATACGTTGCACGGGAGGCCCAGCGGCCGCTCTCCTGGAGTAAGTGCTACTGCTCATCATGCTGATGAGAACAAGAAGTAGTGTTCCTGCCCACGTCCTGGTGTCCCCGCCTGCAGTGAGTCTCTCTCGGAGTGTTTGGACAGAGTTATCAGAAAGGGCTGTGTCCCCACTGCCGAAGCACTTGAATACTCTGGGAGATTGTTGCCTCATTCATTCATTATTTATTTATTTTGTCCTGGTGATTGACCCCAGAGGCATCCTATCTCTGAGCTACATCTTAGCCCTATTTTATTTTTTATCCCAGTACTTGAGAGGCTGAGACAGGAGGATCGCAGGTTCGCAGCCAGTTTCAGCAACTTAGTGAGACCCTGTTTCAAAATAAAAACTAACACAGGGCTGCAGGTGTAGCTCAGAGGTAGAATGCCCCTGGGTTTAATCCTCAGTGCAAAAGAAAGAAAGAAGAAAAAAAGAAAGAAGGAAGGAAGGAAGGAAGGAAGGAAGGAAGAGAGAGAGAGAGAGAAGGAAGGAGGGGGAGGGAGGGAGGGAGGGAGGGAGGGAGGGAGGGAGGAAGGAAGGAAGGAAGGAAGGGAGGGAGGGAGGAGAAACAGGGCTTCACTCAGTTGCTGAGGGTCTTGCTACATTGCTGGGGCTGGCCTTGAACCTGTGAAAGTCGGCAAGGAGATGAACCAGGGTCACATCCGCTCGCCAAGGAGAACGAGAATCTCATCAACATGCAGTTTTTGAAAGGATTCCTTATACACCTGCGCCTGTCAGTAACTCGACTCCGTCGTGTCTTAAGCTTGGTTTCGGTCTTGGATGGAGTGTTGGTGGGTGCAATGTGGTATCTTGATACAGGCACAAACTCTCTCGCCAGCCCGGGTAGTTTGTTTCTTTGCAGTGGTTTGAAGGATTTGGGGAGGGAGGGCCCCCTCTCTTTGTCTGGATTTGTGAGGCAGATACTAGATGAAATCCACCCTGAGGGGGCCCTTCCGTTTCTTGGGAAAAACACACAACACTTGCTTTAGGACGCAAAGCCTTGTCGATGGCCAGTTGTCCCATGAAGGGGGCTCGGCTTGCACGTGGCACCCACCGCTGCTCCTGGTATCTCCTGTTCCTCTGGTGCCCCCTCCATGCCCACTGTCCCCCATGTCCTCATGTTGCCTCAAGTCACCCTGGAGGTCCCAGCTCCTGCCCCTGAGTACTGTCTGCAAGCGTCCACTGATGGCCGTGTCCCTCTGCCAACACCTTTCCACCTCCACACACCTGTCCCAGCATTTACCACTCACTGGTCTGGCCGTTGACCCCTGATGCTCGGCCCCCAGGTGCTGGGGTGGCCTGGCACCTGACAGTCCCTAGAGAAGCCCTAGCTGCTGTCTGTAGCAGATGGTGTTGATGTTGATTGACTGATAGACAGTGTCTCGCATGAACGACAACGGAGTCAAAATGACAAAACAACTGAGCGGGCTGGGGAAGAGAGAGCTATCTCTCTCTCCTGCCTTCCTTCCACCCGTGTCTTACTTTTACTGAGAGTTATAACCAAAACATTGTAAGAATAATTAATCACAGGAAACAGCAAAGCAGTCATGGGGTGAGTCAGGGAAAAACATCAAGGTAGTCACAGATGAATCAGGGAAGGAAAGGGGAAACGAGGACATTGTCAGGGTCTTTGCTTATCGGTGTCATCTGGTCCTTGGAGATTTGTCTTCATGCAGAAATCCCAAGCCAGACCAAGGCGACCCCAAAGCTGATGACTAACAAGGTCCGCAACAGCTGTCAGTGGATCAGGGGTGGTGCTGGGATCCGTGGGGTGGTGCTGGGATCCGTGGGGTGACCGCCACATCCCCCACCCCAGAATGCAGACCTGCCTGCCAGATGCCCACAGCAACAGCCACCTCCACGGGGTGCATGCGGGCTCCTAACACAGACAGGCCTCAGCGGTCCGCCAGCCCACAGAGGCAGCCCCTCGTAACAGTGCTGCCAGACGTGTAGACTGAAGCACGGGAGGCTCCGCTCAGCGCAGAGCTTCTCAGAGGGAACTGGCTTCACCCCTGCGATCCTGTCTCCTTTCTGAGGAAACCCGGAGCCTCCTGAATGGAGGTCAGGTCAGACAGGGGCAGAGGAGGCTCCCAGAAACCATATTCTCAGCAATCAGGCCACGGTCGGTGGCCCATGGGGTGCCGGTGCCCAGGGCCCAGCGCATGCTGCTGCCTGCTTCCAGCTGCCCAGGGTGGAGGCTGAGTGGGCGAGGGAGCCGCCTGAGGCCTGGAGGTTAACTGACAGCAGGGTTTGGGTGGGGCAGACCCTGTGGGGTCACCTCCGATGCAGGTGAGAGATGGAGACAGGAAAAACAGAGGTGGCCTTCCTAAGCCCCGGGAGGGGAGGAGGGGCCCAGGGCCAGCTCTCCCAGTTCACCTGTGTGGCCGAGCCCCTGTCATACATGGGACCCTCTGCTCAGGACAGGAAGCTCTTTGGCTGGGACAGTGACCTGTGTCATGTGCAGGTGCAGGGGCTGCTTGAGTCCCGAGTCGCAGCAGGGGCTCATCTGCTTAATGAACAAACGTGGATGTCAACCAACTGGCCCTCTGGGGGTGCTCTTCTCAACTGGGTGTGTTGGTGGCAGGTGATTTTAAAACATCTGATTCCCAGAAACTCTGTTTCTTTTAAATTTGTTAGTGCAGTTAAAGTGTCCTTCCTCCACTCCATCTCCAAAGGGGACCGAGGCGATTCCAGGAACCCTGTGGGGTGGCACGGCTAGATTTCTATCTGGGGATGAAATCCTGGCAAAGACTCTGTATTGCTACTGTGTCTCGGATCCACCAGAGACCAGAGATCTTTTCTCCAGTGTCAATTTCCAGTAATCAAAACCGCAGCATAGAGAATAGAAAGCAGCTTGTTTTAATTCATACAGGGTCAGTGGCGACAGGTGTCAAGGAGCTGTGGGACCTCAGGCAGCCCAGCCTTTGCCTTCCACATTTGCAGAAGGAGGCTGGGATGGCTCTCAGACCGGAGGACAAGGACAGGGCCACAGGCAGTCTAACAGGGGTGCCGCTCCCTGCCAGGCGTCCTAAGGAGGTGTTACTGTCTGGCCATACCAGCTGCAGGCCTGTTGGAACCCCACCAACCTTGACAGGCAGGCAGGCCGGCCAAACACTCTGCAGAACACACAGTGCCTGTTGCCAAGACAACTGGTCAACCCGCCACAGCTCTGCAGCTAGGGGTGGTGCTGAGACAAGGGGCAGCAGCCATGAGACTATGGGGATAGAGCACAAGGTCACACGAGGGTCTTGAGATAATGGTGGCCTTGTGGGACAGACTTTCTTGGGTCAGTACGCCTCGTGGGCGGGAGTTTCCTAGGTCAGCATGAGCCACAGGAACTGGTTCATGTGGGAGGGCCGGCTTCGCGGGAGACTAAGCAGATCTTCCCACCTAGAGCAGCCAGCGGGAGTGGGAAAGGAAAGCCACCCGCTGCGTCCCCTCCCAGAGCCTTACTAGTGGTGATCCAGCCCTTGCAGGTGCGCCCACTTTGGTCCTAAGTTCTCTTTCAAAGGGAAGCTGTTTCTGGGGACACAGACATGGCAAGCCGCAGTAGAGGTAATATACATAGTTCAAGACATTACTGGGAAGCAGAACCCCCATGCCGAATCCCGTTCACACAGCAGGTCTTCCAGCTTCAGGCGTTCCCCGTTAGCCTTGCCTCTGCGAGCTTAGATGGATTTACTTCCCTCCTGAGGGTGTCTGTGAGTCTCCCCGAGTGGGTGGGATTCAAGGGCACTGGGGCCCTGCTTTCATCCTCATTACTCAGGTCTGGGCATCTGTCATTCTCTGCTCAGGTCTGGCCTGTAAGGTCATACTGCAGATGCTCCCTGCAGCAACTGGCAACTGGTCCCCCACGTGGAACCAACACAGCACGGAGTCTCTGCCTTCTGTCAGGAAGACAGGGCCTGGGCTTGGAGGAGCTGACGCAGGATAGATGTGGGCTCCAGGTGGCCCAGCCCTGATCCTGACCAGCGCAGACCCTGGAGAGCCAGAGGTCAGCATCAGGGAGACCCTTGGTGCCAACTGGTGACAGTCTTTGTCCATTCTTACTCGACTCTGCAGGTCAAGGACACAGCACCTCAAACCAGCCGTCCTGACATTTCCCCAGGGAATGAGGATCTGGTTGGTGGGGCCTCAGTGTCCACGCCCATCTGGTGGGTGGAGTCTCGGGCATGAAGAGCATCCCCAGGAATTTCTCTTCACAGCTCTGCCACCAGAAATGGGTGCCAAGATGAAACATAGTTATTTCTGAGCAATAGTAACTATTAATGGTAATTAATGACTAAGTGCTTCTGCTCAGTTTTTAGGCTAGTAAATAGTTTCTGTTCTTTGCATCTGTTTACAATGTTCGGGACCAAATTGTTACATCAGCCTCCAAACTGCAAACCTATTAGGCTCCAACTCTCTATTCCCATGTCCAGTGGTTTGCAGCTGGGGCAACATATTCTCATGGAAAAGCTCGTGCTGGCCAGGTTCCCAGGCTAGCTCGCAGAGGTGAACTTGGAAGAGTGGAAGGGGGTCTTTTGTATTTGTAGTTTAGCTTTAAAAAGTCTTCCCGTCAAATGGAGAAATGACTGAATATGGAAACAAATGTAGAAGAGCTCAGCTCTCTTCTGGCACCAATGGGTATCTGTGGTCAGCTGAAGCCGGGGTCTTGTTTAAGCAGCGCCGGGGTTGGGGGGACGGAGCCTCCTGCTTCCCTGCTGTCGGAGAGCGCTCAACCCATTCCCTTCACCGCCACCACGATGAAGACCATCGCATAGACTGTGCGATTTGCACAGTTTCTGAGTTTATGTGTATAGTCAGCATTCTTTTTCTTTATTTTTTTTTATCGGTGCGCTGTAATTATAAATCATAGTGAGTGAGATTCAGAGTGAAAGGAACATACACCCACACCACATTCATTGTGTGTTTCCCTGCGGGTCCCTCCCCCTCCTCCTCCCCTTCCCCATAGATAATATTTTCATTGGTACAGATAACTTCATGTATGAATGAAGGATTATTTGACTAGTTTCCATTGTTAGAGATCCCCTTTCTCCTCCCCACCTCCCATTTGAAAAGTTAAAACGGACTCCTGACAGCCCCTGAACTAGATCTGCCTGACTTAAAAAGGAGTTCAGCTTTCTTTTTCATAGAGAAACTGATCCTAAGAATGGTTAAGCGTCTTGAATAACAATGGCCATTGGGGTTGACTTGAATCTAAATTCTAGCCAGGCATGGTGGTGCATGCCTGTAATCCCAGTACTTGGGAGGCTGAGACAGGAGGATCAGGTTTGAGGCCTTCCTTAGCAATTTAGCAAGGCCCTCAGCAACTCCATGAGACCCTGTTTCAAAATAAAATAGGCCTGGGGGTGTAGCTCAGAGGTAGAGCACCCTTGGGTTCAAACCAAGTACCAGAAAAAAAAAATTAAATTCTGAGCACGAGGCCTTTGCTGCTTAGTAAACTGTGGGTGGCGCGGCCGTGAGGGCATCGTGGCCTCTCCCCACTCTCTAAAGGGTCCTCCGCCATCTCCCTGTGTTCGCGGCTCAGCATGCTCAAGTAGCTGATGCCACATCAGGCCACGGTTTACTCTGGCCCCAGAAAATTTTCTCTGTTTCCAGAAATTAGTGGACGGGGTTGAATGTTAGTCTCTGCACTTTAAAAATCTTAAAACCAGCATCCTTTCCTGAATTCCTAGCTTCCCGTGCACCTCTGATGGCCCTGGGTTCAAGTTTCACTAGCAAACGAAGATAAGCTGACTCTGCCTAGAAAATCTGTCTAAGGGAAGCAGCACCCACGTGGGAAAAATGAACAAAGATAGTGGCCTCCGACTGCACCAGGCACGCGTAGACCACCTCCCCGAAAGCGTCCGGTGCCTTTCCAGAGGAAGAGCAGGGACTACTGCTCGCCTGCTTCATGCTCAGTCCCTCAGTAACCACGGCGACGGCCCATCTGCCTCCTAAGTCCAAGGCCCCCGAGCCACACAGTTCCCATCACATGGAGATAGGCCGGCCTCCACTTCTACTTCTGAAGACGAGTGTATTTGTCTCATATTCCTAAAATCCAAACAACGGGGACCAGGAGCCTTGAGGTAAGGATGCTGAGCACCAGGAGCCGAGAGTACGTGGCACACAGGTGAATGCGCCCAGGACCCAGTCCCTGCACTGCTCTGCTTCAGCCTTCTTAACCCAAACCATGGTGTGCAGGCAGCACCCACGGGCCAGGGACGCATCACAACCGAGGGTCAGAGTCCTGTGGGGCCTGGGGTGGTCCGGAGCCTGCCCCATCTAAGGAGAACCATGCTGCGCAGCCACAGCCAGTGCCAAATTTTCTGGGTACAAAATTCTAGGCCGAGAGCTATTTTCCTGAGTGTTTTGAAGATATTAGGTCATAATCCTCTCATATCTTTGGTTGCTGATTGCTCGCTTTGGGTATAATTAGTGTTTTATTGGATGATAACCCCTATTTTCTCTCTAGTGGATTTTGTCACTGTATTCTTTAGTGTATATATATATACACACATTCTTTATGCTATTTGTATTCTTTATCGTTGACGTCTTACAGTTTTTTATGGTGTCTTCGAATGTGGACTTGTTTTTATTTAAGTTTCTTTGTTTTCTGGTGCATTTTCGATATGAGAACTAAAATCTTCTTCCAATTCTGGAAAGTTCCCAGCCTTTCTTTCTTCAAATACTGCTTCTTTGCCATTTGTTCTTTTCTTTTGGAATTCCTCCCCAACCTAAATTGGAAACCCTGTCCCTCCGTGTGCCAACCTGCTGTTCACATGCTGTATCTGGGGTCTCTGTTCTGAACGGAACGGGTCCATGTGTGGTAACTGAAGAACTTCAGTTTAATAATTCCCTCTTCCTGCCTCCTCTATGGTAATTCCATCTATAAAGCTTATTTTTTAATGGTTGTATTATTAATTTCCAAGATTTCTTCCTGGTTTCCTTTTTGCATCTACCTGTTATTATTTAATGTCTGCCTGCTGTTGGTAATGTATCCGAGACGTTGTGCGGCCGCCCTGTGACTCCGTTCCCTCGGGCACATACCTGTGCTCCTCGTCTTCACCTTAGTTCCTCCCATGTGTTGGGGTTGAGTTGCAGCCTCGTGTGGACTGAGCTGCTCCTGTCGCCCTGTGATCCTGCTCCTCCTGTTGCTGCCTTCCCAGTTGCCCCCACCCAGCCTCCCAGGGTCCCCCCTCAGAACCACCTCATGGAAGGGTGGCTTAGGACTCCCGCCCCATGTGACATGGAGGATATCCCATAAACATCTACTGGGACATCAGGGTAACTGTCCCTGTTTCTGATTCATGATTGGGTCTGCATTTACCTCTCCCCCTATACCTGTAGTTTTGTTGAAACCATTCCCCACACGGTACCCAACAGGAGCTTCAGTTTAAGTCTCTAGTGCCAGGACCCACCATTTTTAGTGGTAATCCCAGATCTGACTATGACATCATGTGGGGAACTTAACCCTGCTACCCCTACCGACCCAAATCAGGTACACCTCTGCTGACCTCTAAACCACAGCACCTTGTACCTCTGCTCCACCGCCATGCTATGCAGCCTTCAGTACAATGGAACTTCTTGTTGGAGATCATTGTAGATTTGTGTGCAGAAATAACACGAAGTGATCCTGCCTGCACTTTATCCAGTTTTCCCCAACGGTAACATCTTGCAGAACGAGAGCACAATATGACATCAGGATACGGACCTTGACCCAGTCAAGAGTCAAGACAGTCACATCACAGGGAGACCGCTGGGTTGACATTTACAGATAAACTCCTTCCCTCCCACCCCACTCTCTCCTTCACACCCTGGCAACTATGAATCTAATCTGTGAGAATTTCATCATGCCAAGACGATCGTACAGAGGGAATCACATGGCACGTAGTTTGGTCACCTTCTGGGATTGGTTCTTGCCATGCAGCATCATTCCCTGGAGACTCCCCTAGCGCGGTCCTTGTTATTGCTTAGCATTTCATGGTATAGGTGTGCTACAGTTTTTTAACCATTCATCCATCGAACTTCATCTGAGCTATTTCCAGTTCAGGATGATAATGAATAGAGCTGCCATAATACAGGCATACAGGCTTTTACGCGGATATCCTTTTTTGTTTCCCTGTGATAAATATCCAGGAGCGCAATTGCTGGGTGCTATGGTAGTTCATGATTAGCATTTTATGAAACTCTCAACAGTTTTCCAAAGTGGCCGTACCATTTCCCATCCCGCCAGCAAGGCCTGGGTGACCCAGTCTCCTGATGTCCTTGCCAGCGTCTTGTGTTCTGAACACGTTTGAGCCCAGCCATTGTAACAGGTACGTGGTGGTTTTAATTTTAATTTTCCTAATGGCCATCTTTTCAGTATACCTGTTTGGTAAAATGTCTTTTCATTTCCTTTGCCCATTTTTTATTTTTTACTATTATATTTTAAATAAATATATTTAAGTGTGTGTGTGTGTGTGTGTGTGTGTGTGTGTGTGTATCTCCTCACACATATATTTTATAGATACTAGTACTTTTTAAGACATGGTTAGCAAATATGTCCTCCCATCTATAGCTTATCTTTTCTTGCCAGGTTCTTTCACAGAGTAAACATTATTTATTTTCATGGAGTCCAGTTTATCCTTTTTTTTTCTTTTACGGATTGTGTTTTTGGTGTTAAGCCCAGGAACACTCGCCTAGACTAGATCTTTGTTATGGTTTGGTTGTAGACCATCCCCTGGAAGATCTCATGTGTCAATGCGAAAATGCTCAGAGGTGAAATGATTGGATCATGAGAGTTCTGATCTCAGCAGTGGAGGACCCCATTGCTGGATTAATGGATTTATTGGGTGGCAAGGTAGGCCGGTAGGGTGTGGCTGGAGGAGGTAGGTCACTGGGACTGTATATATGTGCCCCTGCCCTCCCCCTCTATCTTTGCTTCCTACCACCATGCCCTGAGCTCCACACACTTCACCCAGCCTAACATGGACTGAAACCTCTGAAACCACCAAAACTGTGAGCAAATAAATCTTCCCTCCTCTAAGTTGTGGTCATCAGGTATTTTGTGTCACAGCAGTGAGCATGCGGACCGAAACGTGGAGACATGCTCCTATGTCTTTTTGAAGGTTTTATGGTTTTGCAGTTTACATTTAGGTCCGTGGTGTCCTTCTGTGTAAGATGTGAGATTCAGGCTGAGGGGATTTTTCTCCCATGGAGCACATGTAGTTGTTTAGCACCATTTGTTGAAGAGGCCATCCTTCCTCCATTCACCGGTCTTGGCTCCTTTGTCAAACTCAGCTGGCATATCTGTGTGGGTCTGCTTCTGGGTCCTACTCCCCTTCCACTGGTCCACGTGTCTGTCTCTCTGGCAATACCACACATCCTCGGTTACTGTAGCTAGATACGTCTTGAAATCAGTTGCTTGATTCTTCCCACTGTAGTCTTCTTCAAAATTGTTTTAGCTATTCTATCTCATTTGCATTCCTATTTAAGTTTAGAATAATCTCACTTGTATCCATAAAAAAAGTGTAAAACCTATTGATGTGGGGAGAATTGACATCTTTAACGTATTGAATCTTCCTGTCCAGGAACATGACATGCTTTTCAGCATTAGTCTTAGTTCATCTTGTGCCATTATAACAGAATACCTGAGGCGGGGTAATCTGGAAGACCAGAGACTTATTTGGCCAAGGCCTGAAAGTCCAGATCAAGGGGTTGTCTCTGGTGAGGGCCTTCTTGCTGTGTCATCCCATGGCCCGAGAGTCCATGTGGAGAGAGGACTAGACGCACTTTCTAACAAACACACTGTGATGGTGTGGATCTCAAACATACCCTAAAGGCCATGTGCCAAATGCTGGGTCGCCAGCCCCTGGCTCTATTGAGAGTTGGCAGGACCTTTAGGAGGTGGGGCCTAGTGGGAGGAAGTTAGGTCATTGGAGTGCATCCCTGAAGGGGATGCTGGGACCCTGGCTCCTTCCTCTCTTTCTTTTCTGGCAACCATGAGGTGAATAGGCCTCCTCTGTCACATGCCTCAGCCATGATGTACTGCCTTGCCATAGGCCCAAAAGCAATGTGGCCAAGTGCTCATGGGCTGGAACCTCTGAAACTGTGTGGAAAAATAAATCTTCCCTCCTTATAAGTTAGGTATCTTAGGTATTTTATCACAGTGTCAGAAAGTCAACATACCCACTCTTTTTGTAATGAAGCCACCCCAGATAACTATGTTAATGCAGTCACGAGGGCAGATCCTCCGTGGCCCAATCACCTCCCAGAGGTCCCACCTCTCAGCACCGTTGTCTTGGCCATCAAATTGCCAACACAGGAACTTTGAGGGCACCCTTAAGCCACAGTACCATCCCAGTGCCATGCTTGTGCTCACAGATTTACTCATGAGTGATTTCATGAGCAGTTATAAATGGTATAGTTTCTTAATATTGATACCTATATATTCATTGCTGTTATGTATAAATGTAATTAATTTTGAGTGTTTACCTTGTATCCTGTAAACTTGCTAGACTCATTAATTCTAAGAGATTTTTTGGTAGATTTCTTAGAGTGTTTGTGTGTGTGTGTGTGTGTGTGTGTGTGTGTGTGTGTGTGTGTGTAAACATGCCATCAGTAAATGCAGATTGTTTTATTTCTTCCTTTCTATCTCATTTTTTTCTATTTCCTCCTTTTGCCTTACTGAAATGGCTAGAAATTCCATCACTATGTTGAAGAATGGTGAGAGTGAACTTGCTTAGCACATTCCAGATTTTAGAAGGAAAGCAGTCTTTACTGTTAAGTATAATATTTGCTTTTGATTGTTGTAGATGCTTTTTATCAAACTGAGGAACTTCTCTATTCCTATCATGAGTGGGCATGGAATTTTTCCAAATGTATTTTCTCCATCAAGTGATATGATCATGCAAATTTTCTTTGGCCTCTTAACATGTTCAATTACACTGACTGATTTTCAAATATCAAACCATCCTTGCATTCTGGGGATCAATCCCAAATGGACATGGTGTATAATCTATCACATATGTCCTATTTATAAATATGTTAGGGTAACTTTTGAACTCATGCTTTCTTGTTTTTGAGTGTGGCTATCTTTTACTGTTGTCTCCTTCTACTTTTATCTATAGTTGTATATGTTTGGAGCAGAGAAGTCTATCTCAAAGGTAAAGTTTAGAAGGCCATCTAGAATGAAGATGACATTCTTTGATCTTTAAAAATAATGGACATTTAATACCTTGATAGAAATAAAACTTAACTGGAGATTGACTATGTGAAACATCTTTCAGCACCTGCTGATGGTGCTTCATTCATACTTCATCAGACTTACGACTTTAGTGCCTTCCATGCCAACCTGTCCTGCTGGCACCTGGGTCTCTGTCTGACACTTTGCTTTGACTGCAGAATCCCTCTCTACCTGTGCACATGGGAGGCCAGAGGGGTCAGGGAAGCAGCAGCTCCGGGAGCAATTTTCAGCCTATGCCTGGCAGAGTTGGGGCACTTCCCCCAGCCCCACACTGGTGGGATCCCTCTGAAGCACAAATTGTGTGCTGCTCTCTGGAGTTGCTCCACGGAGTCATCCCCCACTCACCCACAGTGACTGTCCTCTTGAAGGGAGTCCTTCCCTGCCTGACTCTCCCTTCAGTTTCTTTTCTTTATTCCCTTCAGTGCTTCCTGGGATCCTGCTCCAAATAAACGACTTCACGGAAATTCTGTTCTTAGTGTCTGTTTTTGGAGAAACTCAAATTAAGACAGACAAGAAGTGAGTCTAATTCAACCCAGGAATGTGTTTGGGCAAAAGATAAGACTTTTCTACCATGTGGGTAGCTTATAGTTTCTGAACTGAGATGTGTGTTCACTAGAGAAGTGCAATAGTATTGTGGTTAAAAATAGAGAGTAGTCAGACCCAGCCCTGGCACGTACTAATGCTGTGCTTAGCAAGTTACTTACTTACCTAAGCCCCAGTTTCCTCAAGATGAGCACAATAACAGTGCCCACCTTCTGGAACTGTCCTGAGGATTACATGAGTGCATGTAAGGTATCTGGCACAGTTTGGGCAATTGTAATACTCAGAAAAAGGTAATGATCACTTTTTATGCTCAGAGGAATCATTTCAAAGACAGGAATGAGACTACAAATATATAAAAGTGTAAGACTGAGGTGAACTGTGAGTGGACTAGATAATCCAGCCTTCCTGGATTGTTATAGCTAGGCATAAAATGTCCTCTAAAGAGCTTATTTATTAATGTTTGGAGCTGATGTAATTGAGTCAGGAGGGTTGTAATCTCAGATTACAGGTGGCCTGAGCTAGTAGTGTGGCTGAGGGAGTGGGTACCTGGGGGTGCGGTCTTGGGGGTTATATATGGTTCCTCCTCCCCCTGCTCTTTCTCTTGCTTCTGGCCTCCAAGATGTGAGGAGCACAGCCCATGTGCTCTCCCTCTCTCTGTCTCCTGCTGCCATGCTCTGAGATCCGTGGTCTCCAGCCTCACATGGACTGAACCCAAACCTGTAAGAAAAGAAATCTTCCTCCCTCTAAGTTACATGGTCAAGTCTTTAGATTATAGCTGTGGAGAATGCTGACTGGAACATGGAATGACCCTCCTTAATGATGTGACAGCAAAGACAAAGTCCTGACCGCGGCACATGACCCAGGGTGGTGATTCAGGAGAATTCCTGAAGGGAGGAAGTCTCGCCAGAGCATGCCTGGGACTGTCACTCGAGGTGTGCCAGAAGCAGCTGAAGAAGCTAATTAAGTGATACTGTCAGGGGAAAGGAAATTATACACTTCTTGAAAAATTAGAAAAAGGATTTAAGAGAAAATAATTCAATCATATTTCCTCAATTGGGAAAGCTTTTGGCTGCAAGTAAAAGTCACAGAGCAGTGACTGGAATGATGCGCCCCTCCCCCATTTGTCTTGCAATATGAAGTCTGGGCTGGCACAGCAGCTCACTGTACCTGCCTCTGGGGATCCAGGCTTGCCTTCTCAGTCCTATGTTCATCAGCAGAACAAGGGACAGGTGCTCCCACTGTTCTTGGTCCTCTCAGCCCCAGTGTGCAGAATGCACAAGCTCCCAGATGTCTATCTGCAAGCTCCTCTAGGGTCCCTGACCAGAGCATGAACGTGCATCTTATGTCTTCACTAGCTTAATGGCAGAGAGAGAGCCCGCGTCCAGCAAGGTGCTGGACACAGAGAGAAGAGGCATCTGTGGCACATGAGTCCCGGCCATGTGGAACAGCAGAAACACCCAGCCGAGCTCAGTCCAGTCTATGAAACAGTGAGAAAGCATGAACAGTCACCGTGTGACACGTGGCCTGTGTGGTTTGCCACGCAGCAATAGAGAACTTCAACAGCTACATCTGTTGAGATGAGCAAGTCAAGCCCTCTCTGTGCTTATTAACTGACCCCCGGGACTGAAATCCACTCAGGTGGGGCCACCACTTTGGGGCTCTGTGAAGAGTCTATGGCTACATGAATCCTGGGTTTGGCTTAGCATTAGATGATTTAAAGTTTCATTCTGAGCTGCACTATCATTTGGAGCTGGGTTAGGCAGTGGAGCCATGGGATCAGCTACATTGGCTGCGGGGGTCCCCACGTGTACCTTCTGCTTTGCACCAAACCCGCCTGCACCACAGGGCTGGGGATGGAAACATTTGCAAGTGGAGCTTTCCACCAAGATACCCCAAACGCAGCACCTCAGATACCATATGGGGAGTGTGGATGACCTACCAGGTTGCCCCTGTTCCAGGACACCATGGGCCCCCCAACGTGGCGACTTGGGTGGCACCATTGGTGGTGAAGCTCTGGGGTGCCGTGAGCCCAGGGAGCAAAGCTGAATCTGGTCACCTTGCTACCCGTCCTGCAGCTCACGCCGATGTCAGAGCTCTGCCTCTTCTCTGCTCTTGCTTGCTCATTGACTGTTTTGCAGCAAGCCGTCCGCGCGTGCTCATTACTGATCCCCTCAGATGATATCAGGTTCTCACGACTCCGTATGTCTCAGGAAGTGCTCGGTCCTGCACTTGTGACCTCGGATGGCTGGGCATCCCTGCAGAGCCTGACTTCACACTGGTGCTGGTGGCAGTGTGTGGCCATTGGAGAAGCCACGATGCTTGGTTGGAGGTCTTCTATAGGATGCGTGTAATAGTTTGATTTGTTCTAAGTGACGTCCGACCATGCTCAGCTCGATGAATTCTGCAGCTGGAGTTCTTTATAGCACATCTCTCTTCAGCACAAGGCCGGAGGCCTCCCACGTGTTCATACAGTTGACCTCCAGGCAGGCAAGGGGCCCCGTCCCCAGAGCTTCCCTCGCGCTGGGCCATAGGAGAAACCCAGCCCAGGGCTGCCCCTGCCTCAGTGGGCCACAGGGTCTCTATCCCTGAGCCTGTGTTGCAGGGATGCTTGGTACATTGACCCCTCACTGTTCTCTAATTCTTCCCTCTCCAGACAGGAAGGGTTCTTCCTAGAGATCCCAAAAGGGCAGGACTCGGAGCAGCGAGATCTCACGGGACTTTCCTGCACTCTGGCTCGCTGTCAGAAGGTCTGGATAAAACTCTTAACAAGCCGACGGTGACACACGCCTATAATCCCAGTACTTGGGAGGCTGAGACAGGAGGATTGCAAGTTCAAGGCCAACCTCCACCATTTACCGGGGCCCTCAGCAACTTTAGTGCATTTTTTCTTTTTTTTTTTTTTGCAGAACTGGGGATAGAACCCAGGGGAATTCCACCTCCGAGCTACACCCCCAGCCCTATTTTTTATTCTTTATTTTGAAACAGGGTCTCACTGAGTTGCAGAGACCTCACTAAGTAGCTGAGGCTGGCCGCGAACCCAGATCCTCCTGTCTCAGCCTCCCAAGTACTGGGATTACAAGTGTGCAAACACCATGCCCAGCCTTTAGTGAGTTTCAAAATAAAAAATAAAAAGGGCTGGGGGGTATAGCTCGGAGGTAGAATGCCCTTGGGTTCAATCCCCAGTACCACAAAAAAAAAAAACCTAAAAAACTCTAACAAGTGTGTGTTTGTGGACTAGAGTTCTAGAAACAAAGCTGTAGATATTCCGTAAGATTGTCCTATCATATTTCCAAAAAAAATAATCAGTATGGGAAAATAATTCAAATTACAGACCAGATAACAAATATTCCACTTAAAAGTCTAATGGGATACATGGCGATGAAACCAACCAAGAGCGTGTTTCCTTCCCGGGCGGGTGGGCGGGCTCCGCGCATCTTCTCTTTCCCTCCCTCCCTCCAGAGGCAGCGTTTCCTTGATGGCCCCTTCTCCTTTGTGTTGGTAGGTCGGGTTTGCCTGCGAGTAGGAAAAAGTACTTAATTTGTCACCAAGCTCGGCTCCTTTTTCTTCCCCCTACACAGAAATCCTGTCAATTAGGTTAATAATAGAAGCAAACTTCATCATGAAACAAAATCTCCCCCAACGTTTAAGACTGCGCCCTGGTCTCTTTGCCTAATTGCATTAATAAAGTTTTTAGCAACATAGTTTTGGGGATCAATGCAATGGGCCCTGCCAATCAAAGACTTTTCTGCTTACTGAAAAGGTGCTAGACTTCTTAGTTTCTTTGTGACGGACTAAGGAAAGGCTGAGTTGCCCCCAGAAGATTAAATCTTTAATTTCACATTATTTCCAGCCATCTCTATAGAACAAAGTGGGCTTTACCTGTTGAATATGGGCTTACGCAACTTGAAGGACCGTTGAGATGTTAAGAGGCGGCCGAGAGCGCTCTCTGAGATTTAAGCTGAGGGGAATTCTAAAGGGATTACCACTGCATTTTCCATAAAACGAGAAATAAAAACAGACTTAGGCAATGCATGATCATAAACGCATTCCTGCGGCGATGGAGGGTCCATTCCCACTGCTGCTCGGGGGCCCGGCAGGAAGCTCTCAAAAGGCCGGCACTTGTGCGGATTTGTGCGAGTCTAGCTCATAATGAAGTCAGGACTGAATACTTTGGACAGATTGGCTACTTGAAAAAAAAAAAGATACTCTTCCATTTTCCCTGGTCCAAGGTAAGGAACGCGCACTTTATGTTGACATAATTAAGATATCTTTTGTAGGGAGCACTAACCTGCCTTGACCGGGACTGGATAATTCTCTCCACCAGTAAGTAAGAACAAAACGATTCCTGGGAAGGTTTGCGTGGCTGATTAATTATGTGGGTTGAAAAAAAAAACCCCTGATATCTTCCAAAGACTTCATAAAATGGGGACCCCAATTAAAATCCCATCCTCTTTACTAATCAGCTTAAGAAGTTCAACTAAAACAAAAGTCCTATTAAAAATGTAGCGGCCTTTTAGGGCAAGCATTGATCACCCAGCAATGCACACATGAACTGAACACTGGGTCTCTTTACGGCCCCAGCACACTTGCTTTGAAAGTGAATGATTGGAATAGTGAAAGAAAGTTAGAATAAGTGTCACGTACTTGGAATGACACACTGAAAAACTAAACTTTTTTAAGTCCATATTCAAAATAACAGTTTTCTGAATTTGGGGGACTTTGGGGAATATTGTATAGAGAAGGAACACCCTCCTCGTAGCCATTCAGCAAATTTAACGAAGGAATTAAATGCACTTATCCATCCTGAACACAAATTTATTAATAGAAAGTAAGTGTTTGAGAAACCGTCGCCTCTTCCTCTTCCCATGAAGCGGGTTCTCACAGCTTTCCAGCGATGCCGTCCCGTGACTGGATTGTCCCGACCCTCAGCTTCTAGGCAGGGTAGGGGCTGGTGCCACAGGGGCTGAGGAACAGGAAATGCTGGCAAAGCTCAGAGTCCCGGACGAAGGGGCAGCTGCACTGCCCAGCGCGGTGACTGGCTACAGCGGATAATAGTGTGCTGTGTATTTCAAAATTGATAACGGAGGAGATTTTAAAAGTTCTCACCTCAATCGATGTTTCAACCAATCAATACTCTGTGTGTGTGTGTGTGTGTGTGTGTGTGTGTGCATGTGCGTGTGTGGGCACACATGCGCATGCGCACAGTGCTGGGGATTGAACCCAGGGGCATTCTACCTCCGAACTACACCCCCGGCCTTATTTTATTTTTTATTCGGAAACAGGGTCTCACTGGGTTGCTGAGCATCTTGCTAAGTTACTGAGGCTGGTTTCAAACAAACCTGCGATCCTCCTGTCTCAGCCTCCCAAGTACTGGGATTACAGGTGTGTACCACCATGCCTGGCTTCAGTCAATACATTTTGATTGATTACTGTCTGTTTGCTTGGGCCTGGGAGAAGGGAGAACCATACCCTGATTTATCCCCACTAGAAGCATGCAGTCTACTTAGGAAAATATGACATGGGTGCATTTAAAAAATCACTAGCCCCACACTATAGACCGCATGTTTCTGGGTTCCCCAAATCCATATGTAGAAGCCCTAGTCCCCGGTGGGATGGGATCAGGAGGTCGGGCCTTTGGGAAGTGATAGGTTTCGAGGTACTCATGCAAGTAGTGCTCCCTTATGGGATTAGTTTTCTTATAAGAGTCTAGATCTTCCTCCAGCTGTGTGAGGTTAGAAGAAGAAGACAGCTGTATGCCAACCGGAGCCGTCCCCAGACCCAGGATCTGCCAACCCTTTGATCTTAGGCCCGCATGCTTCTAGAGTCACGAAAAATAACTGTTTCTTGTTCGAGTTGCATGGCCCGTGACATTTTGTTTTTAGGAGTCTGGACGGATTCTGACACTCCAAAGGCAATTCGGACTGAGAGTCACATCAGTGGTGCTGGGGATGCATGGACAGAGACGATTAGGAGAGAGGTTAGTGTGGACGGGAGGATCAGGGGAGGCTGGGGGGAAGTAGAGGGGTCTGCCCTTGAGGGATGGATGAGTCTGTTGAAGTTGGAGAGGAAAGAAAGGGAGACTGGGCTCAGACATGGGCTGAGGTCGGGGCAGGGGCCAGTTTTGCTGACACCCATTGAGGCCATGAGTCTGTAGGGATGGCCACGGAGGTGAGGTGGGGTGCACCTGGAGGACTTACTGTAGTCCCTACTGTAAACAGTAGTGCTGTAGATTACTGTAGACAGTAGTGCCCTACTGTCATTTATTCCAAAGAGGGCAGAGGCCATGCACACCAGCAGACCAGGGAGAAGAGGAGAGAGCTTGCTGAACTTTCATGGGGAGGCGGGAAGGCTGTCGCAGCTCGTGACCCCGGCTGAGGCATTGGTAGCGAGGGGGCTGTCCCGACACCCTTGTCTGCCCTGGCTGGTTGGTGCCTCTGGCATTCACACTGGAGCGTGACTCTGAGTAGGATTCTGAAACGAACGGAAGGAAATTAGAGGAAAATCAGGCCACGCATCAATCTGATCACTGAGTTCCAAAGACCGGAAGGAATGTTATTCCATGTCTTTCCACGGAGTGTAAACTGACCGCCCTGCATGAGCATGGGGGTTCCCTTAGTTTCATCGGTGTGGGGAAGGGAGCAAACTTTTTTACACACCTGAGGTATCACTGAAATCCCCCAGCAAAGCACAGATCTCCATCATTTCTATTCTCTTGACCTTCAGCCTATTACCTTTCACAACACTCATAAAAACGACTGAACAATGTACTGCAAGAGAAGAGTGGCGTTTAAAGCCACTGTCAATACAACGTCACTTCACACGGCTTCCACGCGCTTGACAATTCCTCATGGCCAATTCCGAGCACACAGACACCGTCCAGCGTGAGGGGGTAGAGGCGGGAAACTCGGGCAGGGGATTAGGTGGGATTTAAGGCTTTAATTACACTAAAGATGTAAAAACCATTCATGGTTGGACATTAAGTAGAAGGATTGGAGGGATGCGGAATCCCTTCCCTCTCCTGGGAAGAATTCACTGGGGAAGTCAGTATGCTTGTATGGACTCCTGGGCTCCTGAATTGGGGTGTTGGGAAGGGCCACAGGTCTCAAACCCTGGGGGTACTTTTATCTGAGCAGAGATTACTTCCAGAGTCACCCCAGCCAATATTTTATCAGCAGGAAAGTGATTGATCAGAAGCCCGGACTATAGTTTCCCGGACTCTGAAATGACAACAGAGCTAGTCCATACAAAGCATCTGTCCCGGGAAGGCGACACCATGCTTGTTTCTAGCCTCCCTTTCTTCTTCTCGCCTCCATGGGACCCCCAGTACCTTGGTGTGTCCCTGTTGATCCCGGGGAAGCCCAAACCTTCTGAGGTCCTCACAGAGTCAGCAATTCACCAACATTATGATGAGAGATGATGAAGTTATAGATGGTGGCCCCAGGGGCTTTGTGATCCTCTATTACAGAAATTATTAGGCGGAATCATATGAAATGGTCTTTTTTTGTGGACAAAGAAGGCCAAATATTAAGGTTCCAAAGCTGTTTGATTTAAGGTATTTGATTTTAGATAATAAGTCCTTCTGTAAAGGAAAAGAGAGAGAAAGAGAGAGGAAATTCAGATATTTTGCAAAGAACTACACAGATACTTCTCAAAATAAGAAATGCAAATGGCCAACAAAATATACAAAAAAATGTCAACATCATTAGCAATCAGGGAAATGAGATTCCATCTAACTCCAGTTAGAATGTCAGTCATCAAGAACACAAACAACAATAAATGCTGGTGAGGATGTGGGGAAACAGGAACTCTTACGTACTGTTGGTGGGATTGTAAATTAGTATAACCACCGTGGAGATCAGTATGGTGGTTCCTCAAAAGACCAAGAATGCAAGGAGTTTTATCCAAAGTGGAACCGCCTCGAGCCATCCTCCCTGGACCGTCTGCGGAGCAGCTGCACTCAGGGCACAGAGAAGAGCACACTAAAAGGACACCGCTCCTCTTACCTGCGAAGCTCCCGTGTCCACAGCCCCTCCTGTGACTCCAACATTCTGGCACCTGCTGGGAGCTTCCCTGGTGCTGCGGTGAGCCACAGTCAACTCCAGAGTCACCCAGTGGCCTGTGCTTGGTGGCTGTGGCTGGTCGCTTTCACTTCCAAAACTCTGTCTTGGCAGACCTGTCCCTGGAAGCCCGGGAGCCCTGAGTGCAGCTGCTCCGCAGAAAGGATTTGGAAGGGATTAGAATTTAATGTTCCTAGGAGAGAAAAGGCAGAGGGTTGGGAGTCACAGAATATAAAAAAAGATGACATCAGGACCAGTTCCAGAAAGAGCTGCCGGGTGCTGAGGCCGTACAGCAAGTCAGCTGATTCAGTCTGCACCGAGGGCCGGCAGTCGCCTTTCTGTTCTGTGGACGAGGTGCCCTGCCCTTCCGCCCTTCACCGGCCCAGCTCTGGGTTTAGGTAGTCTTCATGTGGCTGTCACCAGCCAAGGCCAGGGGTGACAAATCCCAGGGTAGTCTTTGTTCATTCTGATCCCTAAGAGTCCCTCCTCCAGGCCTACTGCAGTACAGACCTGTGTAGGTTGACTTTGCGCGGAGACGTTGCCCTCCTGGCTGAAGGTGAGGGATATCTCTGGGGCTTGGCGCCTCCTCTCTGTCCCTTTTCACTGGCTCTCCCCACGCACGTGGCATCCTGGAGCAGGGGACGCCAGACCAGCAGGTCAGTCTCGGGGTTAACAACTGAGAACCCTCCAGGATTTATGTATCATTCCATTCCAGGTAGGTTTTACAATTTGCAGAGCCTTTCATGCATGTTATCTTTTTGTAATCCTCAGATTCCACAGATGAGGAAGCCGCTCGGCCTCTCGTTGGTGGGCACCACCACAGGTGGACTGCCGATCTGGCTCACCCACACTCATAACGCTGTGTCTACCTGGTGAAATAAACAGCAGTTCCAAAGCTAGACCATCAAAACAAAACAGACAAAACCCAAGAGGCACAGGAAGCATCATTCCAGTGGCATTCTTGTTCAGAGGGTCATGATACTGTTTTTCCTCAGAGGACGTTGTGTTTTATAGCCAGATCCCATGCCTGTGTTGTCTGTGGTATTCTCTCTTCCTTTAAGCTTTTGAATTCTCCTGATTTGTGCATCTTCCTTGGGCCCCACAGTAGCCAACCTCTCCTCCCTGGTTTTATCTTATTTTCTCATCGCTCCGCAACCATCTGTGACTCTCAACTTTGGCTTCACAATAATAAAGACCTAGGGAACTATTGAAGAGTGCTTAGACTTGATCCCTTCCGTGCCTAGAGATACTGAATTACCTGATCCGGTCCAGGCCCAGGCCTCAGTATTCTAAAAAGTTTTCCCGATGGTTTCAATGTGCAAAGGAGAAGAAGACCCACCAGCCCAGAGACATTTAACGTGGTTACACGTCCTCGCAGATGCCCTTGCACCCTTGCGCTGAGGCTGGGTGGTGTGACTTGACCACACAGAGTCAACAAGGAAGGCTTCACGCCGGCCACGCAGGAACGACTGCCACCGCTACTGAGCATCTAACGCGAGCCACAGTGCACGAGTGATTGACATGCGATCTTATCTGAACCCTGTGAACCCGGCAACTTATTACTTCTCTACTCACTTTGCAGGTGAGGAAAACCAAGCCCAGCATGTCGCAGAAGCTCCCTCCGATCCCAGCGCTCGCATTCAGCAGAGCCAGGGTCAGAGAACCGGGATTCGAGCACACGGTGCGGCCGTGCTCGCAGCGGGCTTTTGTTTTGCCTCCAGATCGGATGGTCTCACGCGGGGCCGGGGCTGTAGGTGCCTCTGAGGGGTTGTTCAGAATCTGCAGTGGGACTTCTTCAGCCCCGTGTCCTAACATCCCCCTGCCCACTACTCAACAATCAGTGGACCCCTGTAGGAATTCCTGCCATGGCTCAGCCAGGGGGAGGAGAGCGGCTGCTGGGGAGGTGCGGAGTTCCCAACCTGCGAGAGGAGGCGCTCTGGAGATCTGCTGCCCAGAGACGTCAATATACGGGACACTCCTGGACAGTACAGTGGAAAAGGGCTAAATGGCAAATAGTTTACATGTACTTTTTACAATAAAAATGTTTTTTTTTTACAAAAATGACGTGAGCCCCTGCAGCTTGGAGGGCGGTGAGCCTTAGCAGTGGATGTATTGAAGTGGGCCAAGGCTCAAACACCCAGCCCCTAAAAGCCCTGCATAATAAATTGAAATACAGTTGGCCTTTCAGACTGGAATCAACAGATTCTCAAGGCATCTGAGATAACAATAAAATAACAAGAAGCGTCAGTGTTTACTGTACAGGCCACACATCTGGAAATCATGGGACAACAGTAACGTGTTACCGGGTCCCCCGGTCAACAGGACCCAGCCTCTCCTCCTGCCCCCGTCTCCTGGGCCAGCAAGCCGCGCCTCGCGGCTCTCCACCTTCCTCACGGTACACACAGTCAGAACCCACCTACAGAAAGAGCAGCATGTCCACTGAGGAGCGCGTGGGTATCATTGTTGACTTGGGTTTTGAGTGGGACAGAGCAAGACTCTCTGATTCCTCAATTGCCAAGCATTGGTCTCGCCCTCTCTGTGACTGGCTGGCGGCTCTCTCTCTCTTTCTGGCACTTAAAAGCCGTGATTGCTGACAGACTAATAAACACATCTCAACTTGTAAAACACAGTGTGTGTGTGTGTCTGTCCCCAAATCAGGAGACCTGCTGTTACCGCTGCCACCGTCACAAGTCATGAGAAGAGCTGTCCTCTGCACTGAAGGGAGGAGAAGTGGGCGATGATCACCGAGGGTCGCCAAGCACTGTCTCTCTGCTCCACACGTAGCCGCCAGCTGGATAGACCGGTCGGGCGACGGTTATTCCATTGTGAGGAAAATGATATCACAGGCGATTACATTTTTTATAGATTAAAGACATTTTTGTCATTTTTAATGTCTTACTACTAGTACTTTATAAAAAGTATTTGAGATTATGTTGACATACATTTTATAACAAGAACAGCTTCAGTGGCCTGTAATGGATAACTTATTACTAGGAAGGAATTCTTCAGGGCTGCTCGACCTTTCAATTTATGGTACTATCTTTGAGCATGTTTGCTGCATGCGTGGTAGTATGAGAAATGATAAGGAGTAACACATTATGATAATAAATATTTTGCTGATTGATCAGGAAGCTTAAAAACCATCATGAAAATAAGAACGATGTTATTTTTCAATAAGGGAGAAATAGACCTTGGTTTTCAAACTATTGCTTACAGCACAATTCCAGGGAAAACAAACTGATGTTTACTTCTACAAAAGCTTATAGAATGTACTTAATGTGTTTCTGCACTTCTGATAAGATGCCAAGTTCGGATCAGAGCAGATCTATAGTAAGAAATGTTATTGCCATTCTGATAAGGTACCTCAAATTTTAGGGAGAAAAATAGCACCTAAAATTATCTCCATTTGCCTTCAAACACCTTGAAAAACAACCGCGTGCTCCTCCCAATTCCTGATGGAATTTCTCTGGAATCAAGACCCTGTGACAGAGGGAGGTACCTCGTGACCCTTTTTCAAGTCTCAGGTGTGTCCTCAGATCTTCCTGATTTGAGTCTAAGTCAACAAGTCGAGGCACAGGCCCAAAATGGATAATGAATCACACACTCCAGCAAAATGGAAGGGGAGGTAGCACAGACCTCCATAATCACCTGCTTGCATCTTCCCAGAAGCCCGTTTCTGAAATCCCTTCCATTTAGGGTTGCTAAATAAGTTATATTTGAAATTCAGATCAACCACAAATACTTTTTCTTTTTTTTTGCGGTACCGGGGATTGAACGCAGGGGCGTTCTACCTCCGTGCTACACCCCCGGCCCTATTTTTTTATACTTTATTTTGAAACCGGGTCTCACGAAGTTGCGGAGGGCCTCACTAAGAAGAGAGAGAGAGAGAGAGAGAGAGAGAGAG
>PVJS01005554.1:0-56889 GCA_004027185.1 Glis glis
TGTTTTCATTAATATGTGCAACCTAAGGAGTAGTAGGGTCACACAAGGGACTCTGGTTGATAATGGAGAACCCTCAGCGGAACAAGGGAAGTGGTACAAGGGAAGGGGGAGAGCAAGAAAGAAGTGAATTGATAGAATTACTATCATAAACAATATGTACATGTGAAAATATACTAACACCATTCTTGGTACTTCATACAGGTGGGGGGAGGCGGGGGGCACTAAGAGCTGTGTGAATATATGTTATCATCAAATAGATATTCATTGCAATGTAAGACTCCAATGCACCAATAAAAGCACGTAAAAAAAAAAAACAACAGCAAACAAACAAAAAAAGTTGGGGGTTTAGCTTGGAGGTGGAATGCCCCTGGATTCAATCCTCAGTAACACATACGCACACACGCACACACACACACACACACACAGAGAATGAACTTCATTCCATGAGTAAAAATCAGGTTGTATGTTAGGCACCAAACAATTCTTAAGACTTATCAGGAATAACCTCAATGGCCCTAGCTCTGTAGCCAAAGTTGTGCATGATATTTTAAATGTTTCTGCTTAGTGTTAGTCTAGACCAGCTAAGCCAAGGGGCTCTCACCTCTACATCAGAATTGGAAACTCGTGTACTGATTCAGTGGATGGAATAAGACAGAGGATTTAGCTTTTTTTTTTATTCCTTTTGCCAAATCTTAGTCCTTCCTTCCTGCCTCCCTTACCTTCCCTTCCTTTCCCTTCCCTTCCCTTCCCTTCCCTTCCCTTCCCTTCCCTTCCCTTCTCTTCCCTTCCCTTTTTCTTCTTCCTTCCTTTCTTATTGTTTTCTTTTTTTTCAAGTGGATTTGAGTTTCTTCAGCTGAGTCTGCAACAGGTAGGATGTTTATAAGAACAAGGAAACAAGAACAGAGATGATCTATGGAAAAACTAGTCGAGCAGTGCTGTGTAAGAAAGCAAATGGCCTGAATTCTATCCCTTTTCTCCTCATAGAGACCACTATAATGATATGGAATTGTATCCTCTCCTCCACGAACAGTGGGTACTCTATATTTCAATCTAAAAGGGGCTTAGGGGAAAACGCTGATGGGAATTATTGGAGGTAAGAGGCTAGAGAACTTGACTTGAAACTGTATTCACTTACTGTGATTTACTTAGATTATATATTACAAATATATATATATGTATATATATATATGTATATATATGTATGTATATATATATAAATTTTGGGTGCTTTTATTCATGGTTAAAATTAAGAAAATGGCAATTGTGTATATAAAATAATATTGATAAGGATGTTAAAATAATAATGTCTGTTTTATTTAAAATAGCCTTTACTCCTTAGTATTTATTCAAACAAATTAAAGTTGGCATACTGTAGCAATACATGGGTACCCATGTTCATAGCAGTGCAATTTGGACTAGCCAAGTTTTAGAACCAGCATAGGTTTCCAAAAACAAATGAAAGGATAAAGAAAATGTGTTTTTTCATACAATGGAGTTTTATTCAGCTATAGAGAATAACTTAATTATGACATTTGTAGGAAAATGGATAGAACTGAAGAACATCATATTAAGTGAAATAAACCAAACTCAGAAATTCAAGGGTTGTATGTTTTCTCTCATCTATGGAAGCGAGAGAGTAAAAAGGGGGAAAAGGCTCTCACAAATAGAAGGGAGACCAGTAGAGTAGAGGGTGGGAATTGAGGGAGGGAGTTGGAGAGGAAAGGGAGGCAATGGGAAGTGAAATGTACCAAATTATTTCATGTGCATGTAAACTATATCACAATGAACCCCCATTATGCATATTATAATATACCAGTTTAAAATAGTTTTTAAGAATGGCTTTCAGAAAAGCCAGCCATGGCAGCATGCTTCTATAATCCCAGCTATTTGGGAGCTGAAGCCGGAGGATCACTTGAACCAGGAGTTCAAAGCTGGCCTGGGCAATATAGCAAGATCCTCATCTCAAAAATTAAATAAATAAATACTTATTTTCCTATATGAATTCCTCTGATATCCTTCTCTTGTCTTATTGTGTGAGGATGTGGGGAAATAGGAACTCTTGTGCACTGTTGGTGGGATTGCAAACTAGTTCAGCTGCTATGGAGATCAGTGTGGATATTCCTCAGAAAACCTGAATGGATCCACCATATGATCCAATTATACCATCCTGGGTATCTTTGCAAAGGAATTGAAACCAGAGAACTACAGTAATATATGCATATCCATGTCCATAGTGCCACATTCACAGTAGCCAAATTATGGAACCAACCTAGGTGTCCATCAACAGATTAATGGATTACAAAATTATGAGAAATACACACAATGGAATTCTACTCAGGAATAAAGAAGAACAAAATTATGTCATTTGTAAGAAAATGGAAGGACCTGGAGAACATTATGTTAAGTGATATTAGCCAATCACAGAAAGTGAAGGGTCATATGTTCTCTAATGTGTGCAAGCTAGGGAGTAATTGGGATACCAGAGGGACTCCAGATAATGGAGGAGAAACCTCAGTGAAGCCAGGGAGGTGGTCTAAGGGAAGGGGAAGGGGAAGAGTGAGGTTCATTAATGAAAATGCTACCATTTCCATTCCATAACACATTTCACATGTGTACATATGTGAATATACCAACGTCAATCTCAGTACTCTGTGTTGGGAAGTGGGGAGACGGAGAGGCAGGTGGGGGGGCACCAAGTGCTGTGTGCATGTATGTCACTGTCAACATGATTTTCATTATGATGTGAGACTATAATGCACCAATGGAAGCACATTAAAAATAAAATAAATATAGTTTTTAGGGATAATGGATCTAGCAGGGATAAAGCATTCCCAAGTTACCTTTTGGTTCCAATACTGTTTGGAATCTTTCATGTTGTTCTGATCTCCTCCCACAAAGCAGTCTTCTACTCCTGTCCCTCCACTGTTCTTCATACGCTTTTCTGTTGTGACTCTATCATTTAGAGTTGTGATTAATTGCTTATACCTTCTTTTGGGGGAGGGGTACTACTGGGGATTGAACCCAGGGACATTCTACCTCTGAGCTACAGTCCCACCCCATATTTTATTCTTTATTTTTAAACAGGGTCTCACTGAGTTGCAGAGGGCCTCACTAAGCCTCACTAAGCTGAGGCTGTCCTGAACTTGCAATCCTCCTGTCTCAGCCTCCCAAGCACTGGGATTACAAGCGCACGCCACCACGCCCAGCACTTGCTTATACCCTTCTACTAGACCCTTTGTTTTTTAAGAGTCAGGATATTGTCCTATTCACTTTCATACCCAGGACACTAGATCCTGGAACATAGAATATGCTCAACATCAATATTAATCGAATCCCAGATATAGAGAAATAATAAAATTTGGATTGATGTGTGATACGACAGTGTCAGAAGAACCACTGGCTTTTTCTTCAGTGGAATTGATGTAAACTATTTTAAAATAGCTATTTAAAAAACTTTTAAAAATGATTTTAAGTATAAATTACAAATTAAGAAACATTTATTCAACAAAATCTATGAAAGTTTGGTAAGAGAGATAAGATTCTGTGCTATCTGAACCAAGACTGCTCCCTCCGTCCTCTCTCCCAGCCTTAGGAGAAGCGTTCATTACAGACTAGTCAAGAACAAAGGGCTGCGTCTTGTTCCGGATCCCAGGCAGAGAGCTTTCTTCCCTGTGGGAGCAGGCCTTCAACAGTTTTCATTCTTCCTCAGTTACCTGTTGCTGATGCTAAGTTCTGGGTGTGACTCCCTTCTTCCATCCAGCCTCTACTCATGGAATGGAGTCTACTTTGGCTGGACCACTGGAAATACTGGGGTCCTGAAATCACATGCTCCAGACCATGAGCCAGTGGCTCCATGCCAAGAGAGGCAAGCTGAGAGAATGTCTGGCTGCTCCCCACCCCACTCCCTCACTGAGGGCTCTGCTCCCAGAAGAGGGTGGTTATGCAGAGAGAGCTTGCCATGTCCCTGTCAGGACTTGTCTGGAGGAAGAATCAGGCAATAAAACATAAGCCCTAATCTTGTCCCAAAGAAACTAGCTTCATTTGTAGCAGAGCATGAAGTAAAAGCCTTGGCGCACGCTCCAGGACAGTGGGAGTGTGGTGAAAGGCGATGGTGGGGAGATTCTTGGATTTAAGGTCTCATTACATGAATTAAATATGAGAATTTATTGTATATATTCTTTGAAGTGCCTAAAAGCATTAATTTTTGGATGTCATCCTTCTAGAAAATCCAAGTCCAGTTACTCCAAATGAAAGGTTATGGAGGTTTGTGTACAATATATTTAAAGATAAGATTTGCTTATAGATAATGAGCCATAATAGTGAAGTTGGAATTAAATTTATTTATTATGTAACTTTCAAGAAGAGATACTTTCAAGATACTTTTAAGAAGAGATACTGACTTAGAAGAAACACACACACACACACCTCAGAAAGCTTTTTCATCTATTTGATTTTTCATTTAATAATAAAGTAATGTTCACCTATATAGAAAAGAAAGTATCCAATGATAAAGAATCCAATATCTACTGATACATGGTTTGTATGGATCACTAGGATGTTCTATTATGTTATTTCCCTTTTATGTGGATTGCTTATTATAAAAACAAACATTATACCTATCATATTAGTGTCACTGGGCCTCTCAAATAAATATAATTTTATTAGAAAATTTTATCAGTCCACACCCTAAAATTATGGTGAGAAAAAGTTAAGATTTGCATATTAATAAAGATTTGTACAAAAATGCCAGAATGCTTAAAATTGTTCATAATTGCTTTCTTTCTTTCTGACAAAATTTCTGTATGTCAGGTTAAATGAATATGAAAATATCCATTATTATGAAAATGAAAATCCAATAATAATTCAACAATGAATTTGAACAAAGCCAGCCTGTTTGTGTGTATAGTCAACGACGTTTCCCAAGTGTACATAATCATATATCCATTACTAAAAGTCAGCTAGAGAATACTTTAATCTCTTCAAAAAGTTATTCTGTGTCACTTTCATCCAGTCCGTTCCCCCCACTCCCCTTCTGTGGCAACCACTGATCTAATCCAACTTCTGTCTCTGTAGTTTTTACTTTTCAAGAACATCACATGAGTGGAAACATAGTATGCAGTCTTTTGTGTCTGATCTTTCACATTATTATTATTATTATTATTATTATTATTATTGTGGTGCTGGGGATTGAACCCAAGAGCATTCTAACTCCAAGCTACACCCCAGCCCTATCTTATTTTTTTATTTGGAAATAGAGTCTCCCTAAGTTGCTTAGAGTCTCGCTAAATTGATGAGGCTGGCCTTGAATCTGTGATCCTCCTGTCTCAATCTCCCAAGTACTGGGATTACAAGCATGAGCTACCATGCTCCGCTTCATCATTTCACTTTTTATTTTTTTTATTTTTTGCAGTACTGGGGATTGAACCCAGGGGCGTTTTACCTCCCTGCTATACTTCCGGCCCTATTTTTTATCCTTTATTTTGAAACCGGGTCTCATGAAGTTGCGGAGGGCCTCACTAAGTAGCTGAGGCTGGCCACGAACCTGGATCCTCCGGTCTCCGTCTCCCAAGTACTGGGATTACAAGCGTGCACCACTACACCTGGCATCATTACACTTTTAAGATTCATCTATATTGTTATATGCAGTTCATTTCTTTTTCCTGCTAGTACTATTCCATTGTATGAGTGGATCACAGTTTATCGATCTACTCCCTAGTTAACAGGCTGTTTTCAGTTTTGATAAATGTAAATAAAAGCTTCCACGAATATTTGCATATTATCTTTGTGTGGACATATGGTTTCATTTATCTTGGATAAATGTAATAGCCTGGAATTTTCAGGTAGTATAGTAGTTAGTAGAATGAACTCTCACAACTTGACATTAAAATAATAGACAGTCCAATAAACATTGTGCAAATATTGGAATAGATATTTGAGCAAAGAAGTTATTAGATATAAAATAAACACACGAAAAGTTGTTTGGCATCAATAGTTATTAAGTAAATGCAAATACAAACTATAATGAGATATTACTATACAGCTACTAAGATGACTAAAATCAGAGTGGCAAAGTTCCAGTAAAGATTGAAGCCACCGGAACTTTCATATGTTGCTGGTTGGAAAATAGTTGTCAGGTTTACATAAAATTAAAACGTATACACAATCAACTTTCCAGCAACTAGCTTAAGCAAATGGCTCCACCTAGTGTATAAATACAAAGAACTGCTTGTAAAAAACTAATTTCAATGGGAAGAATTGCAGTATGTCAATTTTTACCTTACTTTAGGCATTTTTATGTTACTTTGGCACTTTCTGAATGACAGTTTATGATCTCAAGGCAAAAACATTCTGCAGAATAACCACATATATAAAATAAAACCTTTCTGCGGGCCATTTTCTTAATAGAAGATAGTGGGGAAGTACTATATCATCTTGTGTAAATCACAGATACTGACTAGTGAAAAATCTTATTTTCTCAAAGATAAAGTGGTAAGTTGAAACAGAGTAAGCACTGAGAAAGCAAGAAGTCCCTATGCCTCTAAATTTGCAAGAAGGTTTTTTCTTTGTATGTTAGTAGTACAGTATATAAAAGAAATATATGAGGAGATGATTATGTAGCTCTTTGAAGTAGCTCTTTGATTTTAGATCTTTTATTCAACTGTTTATTTATCCCTGAAACTTTTGTTCAGCACTTAATATGTGCTAGACATGATACTGGGCCCAGCAGATGCAAAGGCGAAAAAAGTATAGATAGTTTCCATCCTGTAGGAGTTCACATTTATTTTGGGACTGAAAGTAATAGTACATAAAGATAAAAACAATTTAAATAAAAGCATAAAAGATAACATCTCATCCTACAAATAGTGGTATAATTGTAGATGCATTAATTCTTAAAATTAATTTCCTGATCAAATTTCATTTTATGTGACATTTATGTCTGATCTCAAATGTGCAATTTCAGGAAAGCCTACATTAAATTAAAAGAGAGATGAAGTTTTCCTTTGCATTATTAAAAGAAGGAGTCTTAAATTACCTTGAAAACAAATTAGTTTCAAGTAATTTAGTAGAACCTGTGTCAACACAAACATTTACTAGAGCATGGTCAGTGATTACTATAAGAAACTAAGTGCAGTTTCAAGGCAAAAACATCTGCATTTTTAAAAAGAAATTCCAAAATTAGACTTCAAGTCTTTAATTGTTCTAAACTATCAATCTTAAAAAATAGAAATATTGTTTATGCTAATGTACTTTTTATTGATTTGATGAAAACCTCTTCTACTCACTGAGGAGATAGATAGATGATAGATAGATAGATAGATAGATAGACAGATAGTGTGTGTGTGTGTGTGTGTGTGTGTGTGTGTGTGTGTTACTGGGAATTGAGCCCAGGGGCATTCTACCTCTGAGCTATATGCCTAGCCCTGTTTTATTTTATTTTATTTTATTTTATTTTATTTTATTTTATTTTATTCGGTACTAGGTTTGAACCCAGGGGTATTATACCTCTGAGCTACATTCTCATCCCTATTTTAATTTTATTTTGAAACAGGGCCTTGCTAAGTTGCTGAGGCTGGTCTCAAACCTGTGATCTTCTTGCCTCAGCTTCCCAAGTACTGGAATCACAGGTGTGCACCACCATGCCCAGCCAGTCCTATTTTATTTTTAATTTTAAAACATGGTTACAGGCATGTACCAATGTTCCTGGCAAGAATATTTTCTTAAGTGGGCAGATGTGCTGAATTACAACTATATGACAGAAAAACTTGAGCAATAGATAATATCTTGGAATTAGTTCATTTTGGGATCATGGGATTATTTTTCCCATACGTGTATAAAAGTATATTTTTGAGGGTATCTGTCTTTGAAAAATCAAGACATTTTAAATTTTATACTCAGCACTAGAATTTTTTAAAAAATATTCAATTGGTTTTATAAATTGGGCTAGGTAACTTTCCAAGAGGATCAGGGCCCAAAATTAGCTCATGTCAATACTTGACTTCAGATAGAAAATCATTAATGCAAGACTTTGGAAAACCATTCTTGGGTTTGGGCATGCTCTTATCAAGGGCCAGCTGTTTTATTGCTTTTCTACGCCATGCTGCGAGCAGGAAGTGTTTTTATTTTCGACTTAGAATGGTCATCCCAAATGGCTGGAAAGCTTCTCGCTTCTTGGGTTTCCTAGCAGCACTGGTCCCTACAGAGTAGTACCGGCCAAGATCATGATGTTAATTCCACTGTGGCCTTTAGGATTCAAGGGCTAACTTGTTTCTTATCTTGGTTAAATGTGTAGTGCTTAAACTATTGAATATATTGACTATATCTAATGTTACAGAAATATATCAAGTGTTTACGGCAAATTAAGAAAATTTAACCTACTTGTTAATTTCTAGAATATTTCTTTTCTATAGGATGTCGATTTAAATAATAAAACACTCTGCAGTTTTGATCAAACTCTTAAAACAGCTAAGTAAAAAATGCAATTCTAGTCTTTTTAGAGAATAATTTCTGTAACCTATTAATAGAAGAAACTTTCCATACACATTAGGCTTGGTTAGCTATAAATAACAGGAGGTTTTAACCATAAACCTTTACCCCACTTTATATAGTAATATGTGTCCATTTTGTAGTAAAAAGACTGTGTAAAAACACTAAATGGCTTCTAATGGGCTCTAAGCCATGCTTCCTGTGTGGCTGCACCAGTGATCTCTGCTCTCTGGATCTTGACTTAGTTCTGTATCCTGTTTCAACTCTTCTAATGGAAAGGGGTTTGTTTAATGAATTTGTTTTACAAATTTCTTCCCACAAAGGAAGTTGGTGTACATTACATTACGACGCCCTTACAACATCCTGGTGATGTAAGAAGCAAAGGCTGCTTTCCAGAAGTTAATAGGAAACTGATGTATGTTGAAGTTAAGTGGTTTAACAGAAGTCATTCAGAGACGCAGATCTGACGCTCTGCCTTCCGTTTCCTGAACACTCGCTCAGACTGTGTTCTTCACACATTATTTATCAATAGCCCCAGAGTTTCTGACTACCTAAATTCTACAAGGCAATGCACAATAAAGACGCTACTGCTATGGATACTGAATTTGAGGCACACGTTTTATAGTGTTTGGGAGATAACAGCATTTCTCTAAAGCTTTATGTTTAAATTACTCTTAGAAAATGTGACTTTTTCTTTTGTGCTTGTGTCTGCTTAGATCATCAAAATTATCAACTTTTTTTGCTGCCAATGACAGAGGAAGAATATAATATGAGAGGGGTTGAATAGGATAATTCCTGTCTAAAGAAAAGTTCTTAATTGCAGGGATTTGTGCAAGAGTAATAGGAGCTGATAAAGAAGTTCACAGACGGTTGGTAAACTTTAATGGCTGAAGCAAAGAACCTGAACTCATCTATCTGACCAGAGAGATCGGAAGCGCTCTGTACCGGTAGAAAGAGACGGCTCAGCCAGCGGATCCATTTCTGTTTCTCCAGAAGAGGGCGCTGCGTGTCACCGATAGAAACGGGACAAAAGAACTTAAATCTGTACCAAGACCAAGATGAAAGTGTATTCTAAACTTTTCATAACTAAAGTTTTCTTCAAGGAAGAAAAGTTGGAAATGAATACCAAATTATATGTTATACAGCTATAATTTCCTTCACGTTTTTTTAAAGGAAATACATTGTTAAATGTAAGATAAGGGGGCTTGCTATAAGTATTAGTCATTTGTTGCTGTTTTCAAAAGGCCCCACATTAAAATACTTAGAAAAACATTTAGTTGGTCAAAACCAGGCCAAAAAAAAAAGGTCGCACAATCCTTTCTCAAGCATCCGCTCAGTGTAAGTCCATCAGGAAAGGAACCAGCTCATAAGCAATTCCTATTAGATCACACATGGGTACTTGTTTTACAGGCGGCTCTAGGTCCAGTTACTGAAAGTGCTGTTCATTTATTTCTCTCTCGTTTTAAAAGGCTTGATTGTAATGAACAACTGAATGATCACTATTTTGGGATCATCTAAATATTATGTATGAAAGTGAATTTGTCTATTATATTCCAGAACGTAGAATAACTTTTGACTTTTTCCCTCACTATCATTTGGAATGGATCTCGATACTGACCAGTTACTGTTTAATGAAACATGAAGTTTTGTAAAAATATTCAACAAGCATTTATGGAGTACCATCACATTTAAGCCATTGTCCTGAGAGCTTGGGCCAAGGGCTACAATTATTAAACAAACTGAATAACTTTATCTAGATGTATGCAGTTCTGAATTGATTTTTTTTTACCAAAATTGTCAATTAGGTTAACGAGATGGCTGACTGAATTAATAGGCTATTTCCAAGAAAGAGGTTAAACTGGCTCTTATGTGTAAGAACCTCCTTACCTGTCATAATTTTAATTCTGATAAATTCAATTGCATCAGATTATGTAGAGGCATAGATAATTTTTTCTTTTTCTCTGTGTTACCTCTTTCCATTTGTGTCTGCTTTTCTTTCCTGCTTGGATAAGAAATGGATGTTAGCTTTGCAACAGCCTAGCAATGGCTCAAAACAGTGCATCTTATAGAGAATTCGAGTTCTAGCTGTTGCATGCTATAACAAAATATAATGGCAATGATTTAGAAACATGTAGACTAGGTTCTCTGAGGTACACTTGAATTTAAGGGCTAAGAAACTATCCATTTGCTTTGGTTTTATTTTTGTTTTCTTGTATGATATTATGGGAAGCCCCCCCTTTTTTTCTAATTTGTGTTCCATGATAGATTTTTTTTAGCTTTATTTGTTCTTTTTACCCTAATACATCAGACCAAATTGTGTGCTCTAATTCATAGGTTCTGGTCTGTGTATCTCACTGTACTTTTTTAGGGGTCATCCCAGCCTCTGTGCTGCAGACTTCCCCTTTGAAACAAAAACAAACAAAAATAGCTCCATCAAAATTTGTTCCCTTGAGGTACAATTTGCAGTATAATGAAATTTCTCAAATGCAGGAGAACTTGGTAAAATTTCAAATAATTCTCTTTTCAGTCATGTTAAGGACAGTAACCATTCCATAAATACAGTTTGCTTCCTTTTCCAGGAAGCACGAGACCAACATCAGCATTACTGTGGATGTTTAACGAGGAAATATGCTAAACTTTAAGTTCCACAGTTTGCTGAGATAATTTGTTACAGGGCACAGTATTATTTGGTTTAGGACATAATGTGTAGACTACCTAAAATAACACAGTGGCCATTTAGTAAGCATCCCTAATTATCTTGTTTTGCAAATAAGAGTTGGGCAGCCCCTGTTGGCCTGCTGTTTTCCTTGCCCAGGAGATGCACCCTGGCAGGCTCCGCGCAGTTAATCAGGAGTTTTGCTCAACACTTTATCCTTCCTTCTGGGAGATAATTCACACTCCATCTCTCCACAGTGCTCACAGCCAATGCAACCAGGCGTACCAAGTGCGATCAGGGGACCAGGGAGGAGGCTTATCTATGTATGTCTGGCAGAGAGCACCTGTTCCTACTAGAAAACCCAGAAGGGGCAATGAGCCAACATCTGCTTTCCATCTTCCCTCCAAATATGATTTAAAGCTTAAAAGCCTCCCCAGCCAGTGCCCAAGATCCACCGGCTCACTCCTTCCCCTTCATGCCTCAATAGAACGAGCTTCTCTCTGACCTGGTTTAAGGATTTCATGCAGATGAGAAGCCTTGGATAAAAGACTGGAACTTATACTTGAGAGGAGCTGAGCACAGGAAGAAAGTTTTGAAGAATCAAATACTCATTTCACATCTAAAAGCTCTGTGTAGAGGAACATGGATAAAATCTAATGATGAAGAAATTGTAGCTGAGGATTTAGTACAACAAAAGCAAACAGTAAGGTAACAACTGGCTACTTTAAGCAGAACAATATAGGGCAAACTAGGGACAAAATTAAGAAGAATAGCAAAGTAGTTAAATATTAGGGATTATATATATAATTTGATATATTCATAAATTATATATTATATGTGTCAATATATATTATCTACATAGAAAAACTTTATTCTTTTGATATATATAAAATTCATAATAGCAAGGAAATAAAATATTTTCCTAAACCTTTCCCAAGAGATTTATACTACCATGCTAGTAGCACGAGAATTCTAAACGCACTAAAGAGTAAAAAGGTGGAATTTAATGATGAAACTCAAATAGAATTGGTTCTTGAGTATGTCTATATCACATTTAAAAATTCGCCGGGCGTGGCGGCGCACGCTTGTTATCCCAGTACTTTGGGAGGCGGAGACTGGAGGATCAAGGTTCGTGGCCAGCCTCAGTTCTCTCTCTCTCTCTCTCTCTCTCTGTCTGTCTCTCTCTCTGTCTCTCTACCTAGTGAGGCCCTCTGCAACTTCGTGAGACCCGGTTTCAAAAGTAAAGCATAAAAAAAATAGGGCCGGGGGCGTAGCGCAGAGGTAGAACGCCTCTCTGCGTTCAATCCCCGGTACCGCAAAAAAAAAAAAATTCATATCTTATTTAAAAACACAAAGTAATATTAGTCAAGGATCACTAAGTTGGAAAGGATAAAGAGACAATGTGAATTAGCTGACAAAAACATTAACAATGGGGGTTCCTGGCGCATGTCCCTGGGAGAGAGGCATGTACTTCGGTGTAAGAGATTTAAATGGTCTCATCAGAATTCTGTTTCTGTCTGTGCTCCCACCTCTATCTCTGTGTTGGCTTCATTCTGGAGAGAGACTCTTTTTATATGGCAGGGAAGATAGCTGTTAGCTCAGATTTATATCTATTCAGCTGAGTACCTTAGTGGAAAAGGCCTTAATATCACTAGAGATGCATCAGTGAGGAATCATTTTGCTCTCTTTTTTTTTTTTTTTTTGCAGTACTGGAGATTGAACCCAGGGGCATTCTACCTCCAGGCCACACCCCCAGCCCTATTTTTTATTCTTTATTTTGAAACAGGGTCTCACTAAGTTGCAGAGGCCTTGCTAAGTAGTTGAGGCTGGCTGCGAACCCAGATCCTCCGCTCTCAGCCTCTCAAGTACTGGAATTACAAGCATTTTGCTCTTGATTGAGCTGCTAGACCAGCCCTGGGCCAATCACTGTGCCAAGAGTTGAGGCACGATGGCTCAGCAGGGGTGATGTGGCCACCCAGAGGTTGGGAAGGAGGCTGGACATTACGCAGAACCTCCCACCAGATGACATGGGAGAAAACATAGTGCTTCTCCCACAGAAGGCAGAGGAAACCCTAGACATGCAAATCCACAAAAATCCCCTACTGCAGTGATGTATTTCATCTGGGGTGGTGGAAAGGAGCATTTATGAACATTGATTTTAAAAAGTCAAGTTAAGCGACTTTCCTGACAAAATACCATAGAAACATGCTTTATAATTATAAAGCAGCATTAGAGTATAGCCTACTTAATTCATTTCATGTTCAAGCTTCTTTACAAATTTTAAGCAATTGAGAATGAAAACTATCTGAATGTAACTAATTAGGTTTGCAAGTCATATAAGCAAATGTCACTGAATGAAAAGTATGGTACTCTTGGTTAATTCTGATTTGTGTGGCAGAAACATGAATAAAGTTGTCACAACAGAAGGTTAATGATTCTGGTTGTGGTGTGGCACACTCATGCTCAGTGTCAGAAGACAGATGCTGACATGAAACACTGAGGATGGCTGTCAGAGTCACAAGATGAAGTGATCCTCAAAGCAGCAGCTCTCCTTTAAATCCACAAAGAGCAAGCCAGCATTTATTATTTATTTTTAAAGGATTTTTAGTTCCTTGTTCTACTCATATATACACAGACTTGATCTATGTACATGGAAGATTTTATCTTCCATTTACAGATATTGTGACCTTTAATTATGTAGTATTTAAGTCAGCACATCAATTACAGCTTTTCAGAGAAGATTTTGCAACAAGTTCATGAATAACATGATATTGCCAGTTCATGTCTCTGACGTTCTCAGTAGCTATCACTAATCACTTACTGTGGAAGTAGTGATTTCTAGCAGTGATATCTAAAAGGCAATAATTACAATAAATTCATACTTTATGTAACATTTGCTAACATTTATCTAAAAGATATTTACATTAGCAAATTGATGGTAAATAAATACCCAGATTCACATAAGATTTTTGAAATGACAATCCAAATTTTTTTGGCAACTTATTCTGAAAGTCTGGAAGAAACATTCTTCCCCCTGTGGATAACTTAATTTTAATTTGAAAATTAGTTGGTGAGTTGAGAGAAAGTGACACAGAAAAAGGAAAGCTCCAGCTCCCTTCCATCTTACTCTCCTCATCCCTAGGGTGGGGGTGGGGGGGAAGCAAAAACAAACCCATGAAAACGATGGTGAAAACTGAGAGCTGCTTCACCTCCTGTTTTAAGCTTCTCATTGGATGCAGGTGACACAAAACTCTCTAGAACTTCACAATTACAAGGAGCACCAGTTCTCTTAAAGTGTATTTCATCAAAAAGAAAACTCTTCAGAATACATAAATGTGGTACAATAAAAATAGGAAAAATGTAAAAGGTGCTGCTTTAAACTTATATGTGCTTTTCAATATTAAAATCGACATTTAGTTGAGTTCTGCACTATTTGTTTATGTAAAACAAACGTAATTAAAATATCTATTGAGTCACTATAAAAATCTTTCTAATCCGTAAGTTAAATCAAGTTATCAGGTTACATGGCTATTTTATTGATTGATTTAATAAATATTCATTGCCAGGATTGGTGGCGCATGCTGTAATCCCAGTACTTGGGAGGCTGAGACAGGAGGATCACAGGTTCAAAGCTAACCTCAGCAACATAGTGAGGCTGTCAGCAACTTAGTAAGACCCTGCTTCCAAATAATAAAATAAAAAAAGGGCTGGGGATGTATCTCAGTGATAGAGTGCCCCTGGGTTCAATCCCCAGTACCGCAGAAATAATAAATAAATTAATAAATATTCATTGAGCACCTATCCTGTGGTTAATACTGGGATCACAGTCCTGACTATCTCTTCTCTTGGATCCTACTTGTCAAGATGACAGATAAATCAATAAGTAAAGTAATTCCAAATGATGATCAATGTTGTGCAAATAATAAAAACAAGTAATGGGGTAGTGTACTCTCATATTTGAACCTATGTTGTAGGTTTAGGGAATTAGTATTTTAGATAGGCTAGTTAGTCAAGGCCTTTCTGAAGATTAATATGCTCAGGAATCATTTAGTTTTGTTCTTAATGTTAATGTTTTGGAAAATACAATGTCTAATATCCATAAAAGAGATCAGAAACATAATTAAGGAGAGGCCATTGAAAAATAAGCAGGCAAGATGGTTATATGACTGGGGATTCTATTTATAATGAACCTGCTGACAAGTAAGTTGAGAGGGTGGGAACTGAGAGCTGAAACAGAAGATGCAATTTCAAAGCATATTGCACACGTCTTGCAAAACACATGAGTTGTACTAAATGCTGTCCATTTTAGACTTATATCACCTGTTTGTTCAGACCCATTATTTCAAGGTAAGACTACAGATAAGCTGATCTAATAGGAACTCCTCAGGGATTTTCTAAAGAGGAGACCACTGAGTACTCTAGCTAATTCCTGGTTTACAGACTGTGACCATTCTGCCTAGACCATCCTATTTCTCACTCCAGGCCCCCAAACCCTATAAGTTTCTCCACTAACTCCCCACTTTTGATATTCTGTTATCCTATGCTGTGCAGTCTTCCTTCTTGCAAGTGATAAACCTAGCTTTGTTGAGTACAGTGTGGTCCAAATAGTCTTTGGCTAATGAGAATTGACAAAAGATATTTTTATATTTGAACTATTTCTGATCATTCACCATCTTTCTTTTGAAGGTAGAAATTAAATAGGGAGAAAAAGGTTAGAATATCCAGATTGTACTCAATGCCCTTCCATTTCTACATTTGCCTTTGTTTTCTGCCAGGACACTTGGTAAATTTTGATCTTGAAGTTTTATGAGCCAGGCATGGTGGCCTATAATCCCAGTACCTGTGAGGCTGAGACAGGAAGATCACAGGTTCGAGGCCAGTGCACTGTAGCTTAATGAGACCCTGTTTCAAAATAAAAAAATAATAGAAAGGGCTGGGGATGTAGATTAGAGGTAAAAGTCTCTGGATTCAATTCTCACAACCACAAAAAGAAAGAAGTTTTGTGATATGTCAGTATAAGTGAAGCATCTCTATTAAGACTATTAAATTAAGAGCATTGAATAATCAGAACAGAATTTCTGATTTATTTGATAGAACTTTCTAGCTTGTATTATTAGAGCAGTTAGTGGATATTACTGAGATAGTTTTCATTAGAACTTTTTTAGGTCTTTAGCCAACTAATAATTTAGTCATGTTTATAAATATGTGGTTAAAAGCTTAGGCTTTTGTGTTAGACCTAGTTTTAATTCTGGCTAACGGTATGACCTTAGTAAAGTATGTATCTCTCTGGCCAACTTTTCACCTTTATCTGTGAAAGAGGGATAATGTGTGTACTTAATAGAATGACAGAGCACATGAAAAGCACATTTCACAGTGCATGATGAAGTGCTAAGTAGTAGAGATTATTACTTAACTTTAATGTTCATTGTTATAATCAGAAGTAACTAAGGCTCTCAGTACTATTTACCAAAGAAAGGAATTAATATTGTTTACATTATTTGAGTAACTAGACCATATCAAACACAGGATCACGAGGTTTAGGTAGTTTTCTCATTTCTTTCTCTTCGTGTGAAGTAGATCTTATCATCCCAGCTTTACAAATGGGAAAATTGGTGGCTAAGAAGGTTAAGAATGCATTGATGCAGGCCTGTAATCCAAGTAGTTGGAAGGCAGAGAAAGAAGAATCACAGGTTCTAGGCCAGCCTCAGCAACTTAGCGAGACAGTGTTTCAAAATAAAATATAAAAAGGGCTGCAGGCATAGATTGGAGATAGAATGCTCCTGGGCTCAATTCCCAGTACCCTACACCCCCCAAAAATAATGCATTCTAATTGTACTTCAGTTAACACTTTTAGTAATATTTAGTTCAAATCATTTTAATAATGAATCCTTACAAGCTTGATTATTGAACTTTGGAGACTGGAATAAGAAAAGTCCAGCAAGTGTGGGACTATCTCCATATATAACATTAAGTTTTTTTCCCCTCCTTTTGTAAAGTAGAAGAAAAAATGATGTGGAGATTTTCAGTATCCAGAAAGTAAATGCTCAAAGCTCCAAAGACAAAATAGGCCCAAGGTAACCCCATATTAGTCAAAATGACCTTGTCAGAAAAGTAGTTTGTTTCCAGTCTTAGTAAACTTTTTTCCTCCATTAAAGTAATTCAAATGGACCAATGATAATTAGAGCTGCTTGCTCCTTTAATTCGGGTTTCAAATGAGCAAAGAAAACAGCACTAGCACTTTCTTTGTACCCTGTTTCACTCCCTCTAGCTCTACCTGCCTTCTAGAAGATTCATCAGAGCAGGCTCATTTTGATCATTAGTGCCAGGGGACTTAGTACATAGGAGGGCAAGTACTACAGGAGTTCAGAGATTGAGCTGATACAGAGAATATTTTGTTTGGTCTAATTGCATGTATGTCAGTAGATGATTCTCTGTAAAAGCAAGATAAATCACAATGAAGCCCGACGGTGACTAGTTTTTGCCTAGGAGACTTGAACACATAGTATTTATCACTATCCCATCTATCTTCAGGAGCAAAATACAGATTGTGAAATATTTTCTTTGTGACCAGAACTGAATACTTTCTCATGTTCTGTCGTTTCATTTTGTCCAAATACCTGAAATAATAATGCTTTTTTTTTATTAGTTACAGATAGCAGTAGGAGGGGAAAGTCAATGGGAGGCAGGAGAAGCCAAGATGAGGGTAAGTTATTGAGTTGCTTACTGCTGTAGGTGATGAGGCCCATCCTTCTGAGGATGGTGTAGTGTACCTTCCAGAACTGTCCGCATGAGGATGGACAGGAAGAAGCCTGTGCCCTTAGGGTCTCATCCCCACTGATTGAGGGTTACTCAGGGTTCACTCCCCAACTACTCTGTGTGTCTACCAAATGGGATCCTGCAAACTGTCAGGGCACAAAATTGGAATGGCCTCAGCAGTCACTTGGATCAAGACACATCGACACTGTGTGTCAAAGCAAACACCTGATGGCCAGAGCCATGGCTAGACAGGGGGGTGGGGGGCTGGAGAAAATGAGGTTGGGCATCTGACAACAAACAGAAGCCGTTGTGGGTTGGGAAGAATTAAAACATTTTTATGACAGTCCTACCTGAGTTTGAATCTAGACTCTATCACTTGCTCTACAGGTCATTTTGAACCAGTTATTTACCATTTCTGTGCCTCAACTTACTCATTGTAAGGTGGAAATATAATATGTGTTTCATAGCAAGGATCTGATAATTACCATTACTAGAGGAAAAGCACTTCATGCTTATCACCTGAAAGATACTAAGTCATATAGAAGAAGAGACTTGCAATCATCACATAGCTTTAAAAGACTGCTATGATTTGGATATTGAATATTCCCCAAAGATCTCATGTATTAATCTAAAGATGTTTGGAGGTGAAATGATTGAATTATGAGGGTTCAGGTCTCATCAGTAGATAAATCTATTAGTGGATTTATTGGGTGGCAAGGTAGGCAGGTGGGGTATAACTGGAAGTGAGGCACTGGGGGTGTGGTCTTCAGGAATATATATATATCCATGGACCCCCTTTGTTATGGTTTGGATTTATAATGTCCCCCTAGACCTTACGGAGATGATATAGCAATGTTGGAGGCAGGGCTTGGTTGCTGATGAGGAGTCCCTGGGGTATGGCCTTGAGGATTATATATGGTCCCTCCTTTCCCTGCTCTCTTTTTCTATGTCTAGCCTCAGTGATATGAGAACATAGACCTTACTCGCTCTCTCTTTCCTCTTTCTCTCTTCCCTGTACCATGCCCTGAACTCCACAGACCTCACCAGGCCCAACATGGACTGAACCCCTGAAATCTCCTGAACTGTGAGCAAATAAATCTTTCTTCCTTTAAGTTGTTGTCATCAGGGTTTTGGGTCACAGTAGTGAGAATGCTGACTGAAATATCTCTCTTTCTTTCTGCTTCTGGCCTCCATGATGTGAGAACAGAGCTCTTTTTCTCTTCTCTCTCTGCTCCTGGTACCATGTCCTGAGCTCTGCAGATGTAACCTGGCCTAACATGGACTGAAACCCTGAAATTTCCAGAACTGTGAGCAAATAAATCTTTCTTCTAAGCTGTGGTCACCAGGTATTTGAGTCACAGCAGTGAGAATGCTGACTGAAACAAAGACTCTAATATAAATTATTTTTGTTGAACAGTAGCCATTCTTCAGTTAAATAGGATAAGAATTATATTTATTCCATAAGACCATGAGACACAGATATTCCATGCTTAAACTAAAATCTCTTACCTAGTAAGGGATACCAGTTTACTGCCTTTTCTTCTAAGTGTTTACTCTCTTTCCTTCACTTTTAGCAAATATTAAAACTGCTAAGTTTGTCTTCAATTTGAAAATTGCAATTAATCTACAAATACAATTTATGTATATCAGGCTTAATTGCAATAAACTAAAATCTGTTTACTTAATGAACTTGATGAGTAGCTCATTCCCTATCATTGATTTTACTGTTGAAAATTGAGTGAGGCCTTCCAAGTCATTCTCCCATGTCAGAGTAGGTTATAGAGGGTCAGGGTAATTATCCCCACTGACTTATGGCTTTTAATTAAATTATTGATTCCCATAATCTTCTTTAAACTTCTTAGGAAGCAACCTATTTGTCAAGTGATTCAGATTAAGATGCACACTTGAAGGTTACTTTTTATAACCCATACTAACCCATTTAAACCTCACAGTAGGCTAAAGAGATAGGAAAAATTATCATCTCCATTTCATACATGAGAGAACCAAGGCACAAAGTAGTTGTGACTTACTTAAGGTCACGTAGTTAGTGAGTGGCAAAACCTAGTTGTGGTAGGGTGTCATTCATAACCTTAACCACCTTGCCTATTTCCTTCATGTAGTTCCTAAAAGAAAAATCAGAATTCCAATGAGTTTGCAAATCAAAGGAGAATCTAATTAGGGGCAAGGATTTTTGATGGTTGGTTTATCCCAAGACCTTTTAAAGTAAACATACATAATAGAACTACCTATTGAAATGTTTAACAAAGTATATGAAATGAACTACCATAGATAAAATGTGCAAAGATATCTGTGCCTATTTTATTTTGCCTACTTGGTTGTTTCAATCTAAATTTTTATATTCTTCATCACCTGCTATGTCTCGGGTTGCTAATCAAAAGTCCAGTTAAATTTGTTAAACAAGGAAATGAAATTTATTGGCAGATATAACTGATAGTCCCCAAAATTAGTTGTGGTTTGGGGCTTAACTTATCCAGGAACATCTTTTTCTTTATTTCTCTTCATCTTTTATCATCTCATTCCTCTTTATTGTCTTTGAACAGGCTCCTTTGTAGCCAATAAAGAGATATCACTGTTGATTCAGGGAGTGTCAGTTACACAGTCTTCAGGGCACACAGTCTCAGAAGAGCTCCCTTCAGACAGTTCTTCTTAATTGCCAGAAAAGATCTAATTGGCTCTGTTTGAATGACATGTCTGTACCTGCAGTAATCATTAATTCTAGAGGAAACCAGTGTTTTATTTGTCAACCTGGGTTGGTAGGAATTGACACATTGTTAGAATTGCATTAAATAGGTGAGGAGCAATTCCCAAAAGAAAAAGGATTTAATTGCCAGAAGAGGAAAATAAATTCGTGTCACTGATAAATCATGGTTGCTTTAGTGTTCCAGAATCTTTAAATCTCTTCAAGACACATCATGGCAATGACAATGGTGATAATCATTACTAGACCCTTTTTTTTCTCATTCCCCCAGAGACCAGGATAGTGAAGATGAATCATGAAAACTCTGCCAGTTATTTATCATCTCCATTAAGGGGGAAAGATAATACTTTTAAAATTATTTGTGATGACTCCAAAATTGCTTCTAGTAATCAATAAAAGTAAGAGGTTTAATTGAAATAAAAATATTATGATCTAAATTCTTTGGGACAAATATAATACTGTATATAAACATGCCTGATGATGTGTGAGCTCACCCCCTTCTCTGGGCTCATCTTCAACTGTTCCTTAGGCTAACTTTTATTTTGGCCATAGAAAAGTATTAGAAATTCCCCAAATGTGCTGTCCTTTTATATATAACATGATTTTATATGTGTTGCTCTGTGTCTGGAATGTCAGTCCTTATCTGCCACATCCTCTTGGTTCTAAGGAAATCTACCAAGTCCATAGTCCTTATAGTTTTGCATTAACTTAACTTTTCTTCCTATTTTCCCCCACTCTTCTAGCAATAGCTTTACAGACTAGAAAGAATGAATTCCTCCATACAAATACAGCAAATATAGCAACCTCTCTATGAGACAGATAGCATTGTATTATCCTTGAATTATGCTGGAGGAAATCAAGGCACAGAAACATTGCATAGAGCAGGTACATAATGGAGTCAAAATACAAGTCCAGGCGGATTGATCTTAACCACTATAATATACTGCCTCTCATTCATAGGATGCTTATGGAGTCAATAGATTAGTGATTATTGAGAATAAACCCTACTACTGGGCCCTGCCATGACTGGAAAAGAAAAGTTAAAACTGAAAAAGAAGCCAAAGCAAGTACCAGTTTACCTAAAAACAAGATAGAAGAAGCACTCCTTTCATACTTCATGAATGTAATGTTTGGTTAGGGCCTTTAGAATAATGTGAAGATTTTCTTGTTGAGCAAGATACATATTTATGGGAAAAAATCTTGATCCATTAACATTTTATTTAAACACACAAACACCTTTCTATTGTGACTTCAAAATTCAATATATACTTTTCATATTTAATTGTTCCCTTGAGACAAGAGTAAAACTAATGGCAACCTACATGCACTTATTTTTGTAATTCACAAAATATCATTTAATGTTTGTTGTTTGACATCCGAGGAACCAGGCCTCCAACAGTGCTGCTGAATAGATCCCTGCTTTGGTTTGAAATTTAGCCGTGTTTAGTGAGGTGTGACCCACAGATATCTGAAAACTGGCAGCATGTGGTTACTTTTGCCTAACACTGATTTCCAAAGCAAACACTTCAATCAGATTGAATAATAATAAGATTCTAAGGAGTGGAAAAAAAGAAGAGATACTGGGTTCATGCAAAACCAAAAAAACAAAAATCTAAAAGAAAAAAAAAACTTCAAAAGCAATCATACAATCTCTGCAGTAGCAGAATTTCCATCCAAAGTTTAACAAGCTTTAAACCCCAGATAGTAGAGCTGTCATCATATTCCATATCCAGGAGAACCTTCCCCACTACTCATTTAACCAACTTTAAGAAATTCCCAATTTAATCTCATTTCAAACATCACTGTTCACCCTAATTTGTTGGCTTCTTCATAGCTAAACCTAAATGTTCTTGTTTTTATCTGAACTCTGCCAATTACCTGATGAATCTTTCTGTCACCTCATACATATGATTCACTGCCAAGAACTTCATTGCCTTTCCTTTATGCTTTAAATAAGTCACTATTTTTGACTCTTTGTCTAATATATTTTGTTTGAGATGAACTGCAAATAGATAGTCATGGAAAATGATTTTATCTTAAAATTAGGCACCTTTTTCATCATCTTTATCAAATAGTTAATATCGGGTCTTTAGAATCATGGCTCTATGTCCTTGCCTTGTTTAAACTCCTCAATATTTACAATCTCTTCAGCCTGTTTATGTCATGCAAGACAGACAGACATGAGAGAGATCCAAGGAGAATGATCTCCCAATACTCAGAGCCCTTTGTGCACTAAGTTCTACCATGAATCCCTGATTATTTTGGCTAATTCACCCATTGAAAAACTACTAGTACTGACTGCCTGCAATATACACTCACATGTTTCTACTTCCATCCATTCACACTTCTTTCCCCATAACCCCTCCTCACAAGGCCTTCCAACTTGGTACACCACTCATATATAGCAAGCCATCACCTATAACCCAACAGCAAGAAAGAATATCTCTAGTAACAAATGGTGTGTTTAATATAACTCTTTAGATCTGAACCTTTTTTTGTGTGTGGTACTAGGGATTGAACCCAGGGGCATTCTACCTCTGAGCTAAACCCCCAGCCCTATTTTATTTTTTATATACTTAGTGTGGAGTATATTTCTTATATACTCAGCAACTTAGTGAGATACAGGGTCTCACTAAGTTGCTGAGGCTGGCTGTGAACCTGTAATTCTCCTGTCTCAGCCTCCCCCAAGTACTGGGATTACAAGTGTGTGCCACCACACCTGGCTAGATATGAACTATTAATGGTATTCATTCTGAACTATTAATGGTATTCAATGCCTCTCCTGACCCCCAGACTAAGCTTCTTTTGCTCTCAGATCTTGTAAACCTCAGTCTGTCACAACTCTGCAAACTTCCTTTCTCTCCTGGCTTTGACATACTGGACCATTTCTAAATCTTGCCTCAATCCGTGTCATTATCCTCATTTTTAAAGAGAGATGTAGCCCTGTGTGCTAGCATTCTTATCACTGTGACACTAACACCGGACACGCAAAACTTGGAGGAAGATTTATTTCCTTATGCTTCTGGAGATTTCAGAGGTCACAGTCCATTTTGGGGCCAGCTTTCAAGCAGGAGCTGGGGCTACATGTCCTCAGGGCATAATGGCAGGGAGCAGAGAGAGACAATGGGTTGGAGAGCAGATGCTGCAGGTGGGCGAGCCTGGGACACACACCCTGCACACAGCCACGACCCAGAGACGCTTCCTGAGCAAGTCCTGCTCCAACATGGCTGCCTTGTGAACCCCATGAGGTCTGGGGGATATTTTAAATCCAACAATAATACCCTCGTTGTAATGATCTGTACATGAACAAGACACTGACCTCACACTGTAGAGAACTGACAAGGTGGCAGTGACAAAGGTAGCAACTGATAAAAGTCCAGCTACTTTTTCCCCCTTCACAAAAGAACAATGATTACTAACCTGTGGGTTGACATTTGGTGGAGTTTGGGTGCCCAACTGAAATAACTTGAACAGGAAGTGCCCCACTTTTAAAATAGTAGCAACATATATACATATACATCTACTGAGCTTCACCTCTGTGCTGTGCCCTGCATGAGGGACTTGGCTTCCAGATTTCTAGTTGGTCCTAGTAAGAACCATCATCATCATAATTTGCTGAGTGCTTTTCACTGTAGCAGATATTTTATACAAAATTTAAAATCAGCTGGGTGTGGTGGCGCACACTTGTAATCCCAGTACTTGGGAGGCAGAGACCGGAGGATCCGGGTTCGCAGCCAGCCTCAGCTACTTAGTGAGGCCCTCTGCAACTTCGTGAGACCGGGTTTCAAAATAAAGTATAAAAAATAGGGCCGGGGGTGTAGCTCGGAGGTAGAATGCCCCTGGGTTCAATCCCCGGTACCGCAAAAAAAAATTTTTTTAAATCATCCTCAGTATAAAGTCAGTGAGTTAGTCAGCTTTCTGTTGCTGTGACAAAATGCCTGAGATAAACAACTTAAAAGGAGGAAAGACTTATTTTGGCTCATAGTTTCAGAGGTTTCATCCCACAGTCATTTGGCCCCATTGCTTTTGGTCTCTGGTGAACCTGAGGTGGCAAAGAGTGCATGGTGGAGCAAAACTACTCACCTTACGGTGGCCAGGAAGCAAAAGGAAGAGGAAGAGGTAGGGATCCCAATGTCCCCTTCAAGGGCATCTCCCCAGTGGCCTTCACTAGGTCCCCCCTCCTAAAAGGTTCTACCACCTCTCAACAGCTCTACAGGCTGGTGACCAAGCCTTTAACACATGAGGCTTTGGGAAATGTTCTAAATCCAAACTATAATAATCAGGCATGATTCTCCACATTTTAAGGATAAGGAAACATGTTTTGAGATGGAAAATATTTATAGCATCTGGGCAGGAATTTTGACTAAGATTAATGCTCTGATAATCCAGGTCAAAATTATAAAGAGACAAAAAATTAGAAATTCTATAAACAATATATATATATATATATATATATATATATATATATATATATCTACATATATATATCTACATTATCTATAAAGAGATTTATTGTCCTATTGGACACATTAATGAACAATAGCATTCAAAATCTTTAACAGGACATGAACCTAATTTTCTCTACATATATTAATATTATAACCACACTTTGGGCTTAAAGGGTCATCTCTTTCTCTCTCTTTTCTTCCCTTCTCTGTAGAAAACCATGGGTATGGGCCAAAATGGCCCCAACAAAATCAGGCAGCATATATAAGAAATAAATATCTCTCATTATTTGGCTTATAATATTACCGAACAATTTTTTTCATTATATCAAGCAAGTGATCTTTCACCTAAATTCTAAGTGAGAGCTGATTTCTAATAACAAATTTGCAATAGCCTGTTGAGTTATTACTCAAATATGACAAACTGTGCCTAAAGCTACTGTCTCTGAGACTGGAACATGGAGTTTCCTGAGGTTAGTAGGGTTAATATTACTTGCAGTAAGATGATTTCCTAAAGATGCTGTTTTGCTGTGGAGTACTTTCAGTTTATAGCATAATTCCAGCCAAAGTTTGGTATTATTTCTATCCAATTCCCTTTTATAAAGTCATGGATCAAAATTCAGAGTCAGAAATTAATGGAACCAATAATCTAATGATTCCAATTTCAAAGCCCTGTCTTGCATTGTGCTGCAGAAAAATACTGCTGCAAGTGAAAGCTTAGTTTACTACTTAAATATCAAGATTTAAAGATTATTAAAACTGTAAAATGAGGATACATAAATAAAACAGTATAATGTATATGTATGTGTATATATATTTTTTCATATATATATATGAAAATCCAGGAGATTGCTAAAATAAGCCAGTAAATTAGAGCTCACGCAAATGTAAGTAAAATGGCCATTTCTTATTCAAGAGAGAAAGATAGTAGGAATCTAATCCACTCCTTTCCTTGTCAGTGAAGGAGGGAAAAAAAGCATTTGCAATTTGCAATAATATAGATTAAGAGTTCATATCTTCCAAAGGACACCGTTTCACCTTTTCTTTAGTTCTGCTATGGGGATAATGGCACAGATGATACCTCAGAGCAAAGATCTAAAATTATTACCAGGGGGCAACTCTGGATGAAAAATAAAAGACCCAGAAGAGCTAAGGCAATTCTGAGCAATAAGAGCAACACTGGAGGTGTCACAATACTTGATCTTAAATTAGATCATAGTTATAGTAACAATATAGCATGGTATTGATATAAAGACAGACATGTAGACCAATGGAATAGACTAGAAGGCATAAAGACAAATACACACAGACTCAGTCACCCGTTCCTTGACAGTGGGGCCAGTAACATAAGTTGGAGAAAAGACAGCTTTTTCACCAAATGAAGCTGGGAAATTTTTATATCCATCTGTAAAGAAATCACTAGTGTCTTAAACATTATTTTTCTAAGTGTCTTAAACATTATTTTTCTAAGTGTCTAATGCTTTTTATTTCCCTTAATATTTAGTTTGTAGGAACTTCGGGCAAGAAGGAAGAGTGTGCCATTTGATTTGATCTTCTGTGTTTGTCTAGAGTTACCCCTTGGTGATCATCTTAGATCCTACAGTTTTTCTGCTTGCTAAAATCCTTGTCTACTCTCTGGCAGCACCATGAAGACACTCCAGGAAGGAGGACATGATCACAGATCAGTGTCTTTCTTTTCCAGTTCTCGCTCTTTAACTTTCTTTCTAGGTATCTTAAAACTCTCAACTGACATACCTCAAAGCAAATTTTTATTTAGGCATTTATACTTCAGCTGTTGCCCTCTTTATGTAGTTGTTTGTGAGAATATTTTCTGATATATTTTCCCCTTCCATTGAGTCATCTTCCCCCCATCATAGCTCTGCATAGAAGTTGCTTTTTAATATACTTAACATATCATTTAATTATAATAATTATGATAATCTGAAAAATAAGTCTCTTTGCTTAAGTACTTACTCTGCCATGAATGGGAATAGATACTTTCAAATTATTGCTTTGAATAACAATAATATCAAGTGGGTTAATTATCATCTTCCCTTAACAAAGGAGTAAATGATAGAATGCTTAAAAGACGTATCTAAAATGCATTGTTACAAGCCAGGCGTGGTGGCACACGCTTGTAATCCCAGTATTTGAGAGGCTGAAACAGGAGGATCGCAGGTTCACGGCCAGCCTCAGCTACTTAGTGAGGCCCTCCGCAACTTAGTGAGACCCTGTTTCAAAATAAAGAATCAAAAATAGGGCTGGGGGTGTATCTCAGAGGTAGAATGCCCCTGGGTTCAATCCCCAGTTCCAAAAGAAAGAAAGAAAGAAAATCCATTGTTACCTAGTTAATAGGATGGATTCAAGGTCTATGCTTTATTCAATATATATGATACTTCCTGGATGTCCCTCATCTTTGTTTTCCTTGGAGTTTCAAAAGCTATGTAGCATTTCATTTATATAGCAGTTAGACTTTTTTTGTGTGTGTGGTACTGGGGATTGAACTCAGAGGCATTCTACCTTTGAGCTACACCCCCAGCCCGATTTTATTTCTTATTTGGAAACAGGGTCTTGCTAGATTGATGAAAGTCTCACTATTTGCTGAGGCTGTCCTTGGACCTGCGATCCTCCTGTCTCAGCCTCCCAAGTACTGAGATTACAGGCGTGCGCCACCGCCCCCGGCTCTGTATTTTAATTTTTAACAATGTCAAAGAGTTTATTGCTAATTGTGCGCTACCATACCCGGCTAGCAGTTAGACTTCTAATCTCAATAAACTAACGAGACTAAAAGAAAGCTGAATAAGGAAAATAAAAAGCCTATAATCATTGAGAAAAATAGTATTTATAGCATCCACCTCTTTAGTATTACTTTCAGCATTGACCCTGCAGATCTCCTATTATGTATAGAATGAGTAATTGGTTTGACTATGTAACTAAAGGAGACAGCATATTAGAAACTATAGCAAAAAGTCATTACTCTCAATCAGAGAGGAAGCCAGAATTGTTTACCGAGGAAACTAAGAAATGAGAACTATTTACTAAAAGTGAAAAACCATTCTATATCTCTTAATTTCTTATGCTATCCCTGTAAGAAACCACATTGCTGTAATTTGCCCCATCATACTTTCTATCTGCTTTACCGCTCATTTGCTAAAAAGGATTACACAAATCACTGAATATGTGTCTTTAGTGAGAATTTCTTCCAACATGTTTAGAAGTTTTAGCTGAAATTGATATTACATGTAGGATATATATAATTCTATCTCATAAACATTCATTACTTGATTCAAGCTGGTTTCTTAAAATATCTTAAGCTCTTGGATTGCTGAACTCATCAGGGACCTGCTTTATTTGGTGGCTATATTCCAATGCCTGTATTGAAATATTATGCAACATTCACTTGTTAACTTCTAGTAAACATGCAGAGTGATTTTAATATCTACTTTTCTAGATTCAGAAGCAATTTTCCACATTTAATATTTCCAAAATAGGGATGTGCTTTATAAATCTTATCTACATTTTCTTTTTTTTTTTTGTGGTACCGGGGATTGAACGCAGGGGCGTTCTACCTCCGCACTATGCCCCCGGCCCTATTTTTTATACTTTATTTTGAAACCGGGTCTCACGAAGTTGCGGAGGGCCTCACTAAATAGAGAGAGAGAGAGAGAGAGAGAGAGAGAGAGAGAGCTGAGGCTGGCCGCGAACCCGGATCCTCTGGTCTCCGCCTCCCAAAGTACTGGGATTACAAGCGTGAGCCACCACGCCCTGCTTCTTATCTACATTTTCTATAAAGAGCTTTACAAAATTAGTCATCAGAAAAATATAAACATGAAGGTATTCATATTAGGTTCACATTAAATGATTAAATAAGCTACAGTGAAATTCTATCAGAAATTATACTGTTTTATGAAACTGGATTAAGTGTGATGTATACTAATGTTAAACATACAGGGCAAGAAAATATCCACTATTTCCTTTAAAACACTTAGGCTACAATTCTTGTAGCTGGATGGTAGCACCCTCCCTTATGCAATAAAAACTTCTTGCTATCCAAATTGGGAAGGATGTCAAATTATCATTCTTGGAAGATTATGTGATCTAATATATAGAAAATCCCAACAACTCAACCAAAAAGCCATTATAACTAATAAACTAATTCAGCAAAGTTTCAGGATACAAAATCAACATAAAAAATTAATAGTATTAATATATATGCCAATAGCAAATTATCTGAAAAAGAAAGAAATAAATTAATCTCATTTACAATAGCCACCAAAAAGGTAAAATATCTAGGAATAAGCTGAACCAAAGAAGTGAAAGTTCTTTACGATAAAAATTATAAAACCTTGATGAAAGAAACTGAAGAGGATGCACCAAAAAACAAAAAAAAAAAAGGAAAGACTCCTATGTTCACGGATTGGAAGAATCAATATTGTTAACATTTCATACTATCCAAGAGCAATGTACAGATTTAATGCAATCCCCATCAAAATACCATGCCATGCTTCACAGAACTAGAAAAAAATCTAAAACTTATACAGAACTCCCCCACACATACACACATAGTCAAAGCTATCTTGAGCAAAAAGAACAAAGCATAAATTATTGTACTTCCTGACTTCCAAATACACTACAAAGCTGTAGTGATCCAAATAGCATGATACTTACATAAAAACAGCCACATAGGAAAAGAATAGAAAGCCTAGAAATAAATCCATGCATCCACAGTCAGTCTTAAATATATCAATTTTCAACAGAGGTGCTAAGATCATGTATTGGAGAAAGGACAGTGTTTTCAAAAAATGGTAGTGGGAAAATTGGATATCCACATTCAGAAGAATAAAACTAGACCATTATCTCTCACTAGTAACAAAATCAACAGCTATTAAAGGCTTAAATAAAAGATGTGGAACTGTGAAACTACTAGAAGAAAACATAAAGGAAACGCTTGAGGACATTATAAAGGGGAATTTTGGGGAAAGACCACAAATGTACAGGAAACACAAGAAAAATATAGTCAAAAGAGATTACATCAAATTAAACATCTGCACAACAAAGGAAACAATAACCAGAGTGCAGAGACAACTTACATAATAGAGAAAATGGTTGCAAGCTATACATATGACAAGGTTTGGTATCCAGAATATATAAGGAACTTTGAAAAATTAATAAGAAAACAAATAAAAAAAGAAAGAATTTGATTAAAAATGGAAAAAGGACCTTTGGCCATTTTAAAAGTGGGTTCTTTCACTCTTTGTTTTTAAGTTGTAAAGGTTCTTTATATTTTTGGATCAAGTACCTTCTCTTACATATGACTTGCAAATATTTTGTCCCATTATGTGGGTTGCATTTTCCCTTTCTTGATAGTGACCTTTGAAATTCAAATTTTTTACATGTTTGATGAAATCCAGCATATATATCTTCTTTTGCATTATTTTTGCTTTTTATTTCATGTACAAGAAACCATTACCTGACCCAAAGTCATAGATATTTATTTCCATGTTTTAAGAGATATATAGTTCTAGCTCTTATATTGAGGTATGTGATCCACTTTGAGTTCATTTTTGTAAATGGCATGAGGTAGCTGTCTAAATTAATTGTTTTGAATTTGCATATCCAGTTTCTTAGCACCATTGGTTGATAATTCTATACTTTTCCCACTGAAATGTTTTGGCCCTTTGTTGAAATTAGTTGATTATAAGTATAAAGAACCAATTCGGAACTCTCAATTTTACTCCACTAATTTATATGTATATCCTTATGTCAGTAACACACTATTTTATATAATATAGCTTTGTAATAAATTTTAAAGTCAGGAAGTATGAAGACTTCAACTTTTTTCTCTTTTTTTGAGATTGTTGTAGCTATTCTGGATCCCTTCATATTCTACATGAATTTTATAATAGGCTTTTCAATTCCTACAAGAAAATAAAGGCAGCTGAGAATTCAATAGCTGTTACATTGGACCTATGGATCAATTTGGGAGATATTTCCATTTAACAATATTGTCTTCCTATTTTGAGCATTGGATATTACTCCGTTTATCTAGGTTTTCTTTATTTCAATGACACTTCATTGTTTTCAGTGTTTAATTCTTCGTGTCTTTTGTTCCATTTATTTTGAAATATTTTATTCCTTTTGGTGCTTCTTTTGGATTGTTTTCTTAATTTAATTTTCAGCATGTTTATTATTAGTGTACAGAAATAAACATGTATATGTTGACCTTTTTTTATTTTGCGGTACCAGGGATTGAACCCAGGGGCGTTTTACCTCCGAACTACACCTCCAGCCCTATTTTTTATACTTTATTTTGAAACCGGGTCTCACGAAGTAGCAGAGGGCCTCACTAAGTAGAGAGAGAGAGAGAGAGAGAGAGCTGAGGGTGGCTGCGAACCTGGATCCTCCGGTGTCTGCCTCCCAAGTACTGGGATTACAAGCGTGTGCCACCACGCCTGGCTGTATGTTGACTTTTTTATTAGTCAAATTTAATGAAATTATTTTTTTAGTATTTATGCTTCCATTTTATTGTTTTTAAGAATTAAACTGCCACCTCAGTAGTAGTCTTAAGAGGAATATAATGAAATATACATACATTTAGACTTATGTCCATCATAGCTTCAAAGACTTCCCTGAAATAAGGTTGGGATTCACATCTTTTTCCTTAAGAAAAGAAACATTATCAGTAATTTTGTTTTCCTTCTACCCACCCTCATTAAAACTGATGAACTCAAGTTAAACACCATTTAAAATTTTTGTCTGCTACAAGACATTCATCTCATATGCCCCCTTGCCTAACATATATTTATTAAACTTAACTGAAAATAAATCAATTTTAAAAGCCTACCAGAATTCTCTTAACCTGTAAAATTTTATCATGATACTGATTTTTTTCTTTTTTGTTCAAAACATAGGCTAACTGGTTTCATATCACAGTCCATGTTAGTGAATTTCAGTAAGTGCAGGAGAGCTCTTCATAAATAGTTAAGCTCTACAGTGAATTTGTCTATTTTCTATTTACAAGAAACAGAATGGTTTGGATTTTTAACAGTAACATTTTAACAGTTCCTAATCAGGCATGAAAAGGAATCAAGTTTTCACCAGTCCAACTACCTACAGGAATATGATAGAAGCACTCACCACCACCATTTCACACGATTTCACTCCTATGCTTCAAATAACAAGAATTTCTCACTAGAAATAGTGTGTTAACTTTAACCGCTAAGTGTGAAAAATCACTTGCTTAAGAAAAAAGTATATTAGTTATTTCTGCCAGTCAAGGTTGAAATGGCCTTCTGTATTATTTCAAAATTCTGCTCTAATTTAAGAAATGATTTTGTACTGATCATCCAAAAAGGGAAATTGTCTTGCCTATTCCTGACAGAATACAATGGTAAATTAGCAATCAGTTCACCATTTGTCAAAAAGAAATATGTTCTAAATTTATATGCTACAAACTATCTAATAAATGGTATCTGCATACTACATGTTATGTTTATATTATGCACCAGTTTAGGGGGAGAAAAAACTTCACAGGTTTATTTTAAAGGATATATAATAATATCCTTAGAAGGTTAATTTATACATGCGAGATCCATATAAACCTTAAGTGGTCACCTTAGCTGAACTCTAACAAGCCCCTATAATGCAAAAGCTGACTCTAAAGGAACCTTATGAAGCAATGAAATTCACAATTTAGTCATTACTTTTCTCTTCTCCAATGCAAAATTATATGGTAACCTTCATGATTGACTCCATGTTAAAATGTTCCAAGTTTAGACTGCTTTTCCAAAAAAAGAAAGAGGAAATAATAGTTTTTAAATATCAAGTTAGGGGAAAAAACCTTATCACACAGCAATGAAACCTGAGCAAATGCTAGTTCGTGATTACAAGAAAATATCCTTCACTAATACATTATTCAAATTCCTCCACAGCAAACTGTAATTTAAAACCCAATAAACAAGAACCACATAAGCACAGAATCAAACTATCATGAAATGAGCATTTATATAAAGCCTATTCAGCCCTAAATACTTAGCTGAAGACAATGAACAGAGTAGAACATACTTCATTTAAATAACACCATTTAAACAGTTCTATAAAATAATGTTACAGCCAGGCATGGTGGCACATGCTTGTAATCCTAGTACTTGGGAGGCTGAGACCGGAGGATCAGGGTTCACAGCCAGCCTTAGCTACTTAGTGAGGCTCTCCGCAACTTAGTGAGACCCTATTTCAAAATAAAGAATAAAAAATAGGGCTGGGGGTGTAGCTCAGAGGTAGAATGCCCCTGGGTTCAATCCCTGGTACTGCAAAAAAAAAAAAATGTTACTTAAGATTCATAAGTGTGGTGCATCATGTGATTCCAACCATTCACTGAAAAAGCATTCATGAGAAACAGTGTCCCCCACCAGCTTGGAGTCTGTAGAGCTGATACTTTGGCCATATCTTTTCAAATAATTAGGAACATCTTTTAACATTACAAACATAAACATATCTTAGTATTGGGATTCTAATGTATTTTGGTACTCCTGAGGCTGTGTGAAAAGGCATCATGATGTGCTGCTTTGGCGGATTATGACTCATATGATGCTCGTCTGGCAGCATTATGAAATGATCAAGGATGTCAACTGGTGGGGAGCAACTGTAGGATGAACATTTTCAAGTGAAGCATGGGTAACAAGGTTTTCCAGCTGTCCTATGGCAACAGGCTTCTGAGCCTGTAAGTCTGAGACAAATATGTTCTCTTGCACCTTGAACAATGCTACACATGAAGAGAGAACCTGGTGTACACTGTTCATTTCGCTGCACAGACACATCTCCTTTTTTCATGTAAAACAGCACAGTCATAGCAATATATAATTGCATGGAATTATTTGCCCATAGATTTTAATAGACAATCCACATTTGTCACAGAAATGAACTGGCGTATCATCCTTTTCACCTAAAATGTTTATCTTAAAGTCCCAAAAAAGGTGTCCAGAAAATCTTCGCTGATTTCCAAACAGCTCTCCCCCTTTACAGCCATACTGTTCTTCATTCTAATTTAATCCTTCTTCATCACCAGGTGGAGCCTTTTCTGACATCTGTTTTCAGTCCTTTGAGTTTGAGGTGCAGGTTTGGCTTTGTTTGCTTGTTTGGAAATGAGTTTTATAGGAATTCGTCTGCAAACATCAAGACCTCCCAGCAATCCTGAGCTATTAGTGCCTTGTAATTCATTGTCAGTGTGATCCATGATTCGGCTCAACTTTCATGAAATTCTTCCATAGTTCTAGTAGGCTTTCGGTGGAGTCTTTGGGTTTTCTATAAAGAAGAGGACACCACCTCTGAATAGAGATAGTTTTAGTTCTTTTTCCAACTTGAATCCTCCTTTCTTCCCTCTCTGTTTCCTGTCTTCCCTTCCCCTTCCTTCCTTCCTTCCTTCCTTCCTTCCTTCCTTCCTTCCTTCCTTCCTTCCTTTCTCTTTCTCTCTCTCTGTTTCCCTTTCTTTCTTTCTTTCTTCTTTCTTTCTTTCTTTCTTTCTTTCTTTCTTTCTTTCTTTTTCTTTCTTTCTTCTTCTTTTCTTTCTTTCTTTCTTTCTTTCTTTCTTTCTTTCTTCTTTCTTTCTTTTTTTCTTTAATTTTCCTGGTTAGAACTGTCAGTATAGTATTGGTAGTATTGGATATCTTTTGTTTCTGATCTTAGGGTAAACCATTAAGTCTTTCACAATTATAAATATATTATGGAAGATTTTATAAATACTATTTATTAGTTTCAGGAAGTTTCCTTCTATTCTTGGTTTCTTGAGTGTTTTTATCATAAAGAGGTGATGGATATTTTCAAATGCTTTTTCTGCATCTATTAAAATGATACATGGATTTTGTATCTTATTAAATTTGTGATGCATTACATTATTGATCTTCAGATATTTAACTAACCTTGCATTCCTGAGATAAATTCCATTTAGTCATGAAATATATTTTTATGTTTGGTTGGATTTGATTTGCTAATATTTTTTAAGGATTTTTTACAGTTCTTGACACTTTTTAAAATATACTTCTTGACACATTTTTGCAAGTTACACTAAACATACAATTCTTGGTTGGAGTTTTCTATATATATATTTTAAAGACAGTCACATCACATTTTGTGTTGTTTTTTATGGTATAATTTTTTGTGTGTGATTGAACCCAGGGGTATTCTACCGTTGAGCTACACCCCCAGCTGTGTTTTTTATTTTTTTTTATTTTGAAACAGGGTATCACTAAGTTGCCGAAGGCCTCACTAAGTTGCTGAAGCTGGCCGTGGCCTCACTAAGTTGCTGAAGCTGGCCGTGAACCCGTGATCCTCCTGTCTCAGCCTTCCAAGTACTGGAATTATAGGTGTGTGCCACTATGCCTGGCTTATGGTATCATCTTTAAAAACAATTATTTATCAATTTGTGTTTCTTTTTTTCTCTGGCTTCCTTAAAACTTTTATGGTTAGCTTTGATTTTAGCATTTTTACTTTGATATGATTTGGTGTATTTTTCTTTGTATATATCTTGCTTGGCATTTTCTTTTTTTAAAATACATTTCTATTGGTGCATTGTAGCCATACATCATATTGAGGTTTAGTGTGATAAAAATATACATGCACATAGCACCCGGTACATTTTTCAGACATTACTGCATATGTGGTTCTACATCTTTTAATTTTGTACAATTTGTGGCCCTGGTATCTTCAAATGATTCTTCTACCTTGTTATCTCACGGCGGTACCTAAATCATACATATGTTAGGGCACTTAATATTCATTTCCAGACATTATATATAAAAGAATATTGAAGACTGATGTATTTATATCTGGACATAGGCATAGTTGTTCTTCTTTCAGGTTATTAGTGTAGGTTTATCAATGTAGACTGAAGTAGAGTGGATTTGGGTTTTGCTTTTGCTATATTTATGTTCAATGTACCATAGCTTTCAAATTCTTCCAAGAACTGCAGGTACCTTGTTCTTCATGTAAGACCCGGAGCACTTAAGAATTTTTTGTTAATATTCCTGCTCTATCTTCGGTTTTCTGCAGGTCCTATATGCTTACACCACAGAGTTTCCCTCTGTTCTCTGGATCCTTCTGTATTGGTGAAGTGCTATTGTTTTTCACTTACACGCAGTTCATAGTGAAGGTAAGGTAAGGTTCCGCTAGTCCAATGTGAATTTCAGATAGGCCTAGAGTGCCTAACCCTAAAGGACTGGGTTTTGCCTTGACTGGATGGTGTTCTTATGAAGAAGTGAAGTTCCTGCCCCCTTTCTTTTAGTAGATTGTTTTTATTTTTATCCTTCTCTCTACTGGCCGGAAACCTTTTGGTGGACCACAGGACAAGATGGTGTCTTGCTCCTCCCTCCATGGAAAACGACCTTTGTTTTTCCTCCTATAACACTAACCTTTGCCAGGGAATAGAGGGCAGGAGAGTTTTCTGACTCATTTTTAAAGGCTAATCTGCTTTTGTTTTATATTCTAGAAGGTTCAGGTATAAAGTATTGTGGTGCGGGAGAAAAGCATTTCTGCTTCTTTTCTAGAGCCAGTCTGTCACTACCAAATGCTTTCTTCTCTAAAGCAAAGATCTAATAATTGGGCATGGACCACCCCTGTTCCGGAGGCTTTGAGGGTTTCTAAACTGTGTGTGCCCTTTAAGAATTCATTAAAATTTTGAATGGTCTATCTTCTTTTATGTTTTCTCTTTCCTCCTGTGTTCTTCAAAAAGCTAGTCTGTATCCCATACTTCATCCAATGGGCTTGTTAACCCCTGGAGTCAACTCACCTGGTTCCTTTGCAAATGTAGCTTTCTGATGGGCCTCCAAAGTATCATTTTTAAAAGTCAGCTTTGTTGTTAGAATGGGGATAACATTCTTTTTGGCTCTCTATGTTCTGAGTAGAAGTAAAACTTCCAGTATCATTTATTTAAAAAAAATTATTATTATTATTATTATTGTTATTAGTACTGGGAATTGAACCTCTAACCCAGGGGCATTCTACCTCTGAGCTATACTCCCAGCCTTCTTTATTTTTTTGTTTTGAAACAGCATCTCACTAGGTTCCTGAGAGTCTTGCTAAGTTGCTGAGCTGTCCTGGAACTTGCAATCCTCTTGTCTCAGCCTGCCAAATATTAGGATTAAAGGTGTGTGCCACCACACCCAGCTCAGTATCATTTATTTTTAACAGAGCCACCTTTTCCTCTTTGCTCCCAGGCAGTGCCCAGTCTGGTACCAAAAGACAAGAAAAAAAATTCTCACTCTTTCCCCTTTCCACCTTCCTAGGAATCCCGTTTCTTTTGTGCTTATTAATGTCATGAAGCAATGTGAGCGGTCATCTAAGATGAGAAAGATGATCATGGAAAATTAGAGTGTTGCTCTTAGTTATGTAGTGAGTGACTATACATTTCACAAATCAAGTCTCTTAATACAGACAAAATAGTAATTCCAAAATAGTAATTCAGGCCTCAGGTGAGTGTTATTAGTGGGTTTTCTCTGGTCTACCAGCTAACTTTCTGAGTGGCACAAAAACTTGAAAAATTGGGTTGTTTCTGGCAACATGTCTAATCTAAACTAGAGAAGATAGTTTCATCTCTCCTGGAAAGTCACCATCTCCATATATATGGCTTAAACAGCTTATATTTCAGCCTAAGACAAGAAAATCAATAAGAAGTTGTGTTTTCATAGGAAAAAATACAAAACCAAAAACCAAGTTTTATATCCTGCTACTGTCCTTCCAGTAAGATTTTTACATCTGGGAAAATAACCTTCTGGCTCCCATGCCTTAATTTAGGGAAGAAAATAATAATCCTTTGTGTTCTTGCATAGGGATGGTTATGGGACAATAATTTCTATGTGTAAATCCTTGAAGGGCTTTCGTTGGTACAATTGCTTTCTGGTCTCTCTTCTTCAGAAACTCTCACCGTGGTGGTAGTGCCTTTTCCATGTCTTCTGATTTTCTTCTTTCCCTTCGACACATTTTAGTTTGTTGAAGGTGAGATCTTCCAGTTGGGAAGACACCACAATGAGGTAAACCTGGAGACATCAGGGGACAATTCCACTGTCCCATCTTTTCGCATTTCTCTTTCCTTGCTTCCTAATAAGGATTAAATACTAGAATCCTTCGACTTGGTTAACCTTACTCGAGTACTTCCTGGCTGTGACAGGTGTTATCGGAACCCAGTTCTGGCTTTATTTTTTCCCTCCCCCAGGTGGGAGAAAAGAAGGAAAACAGACAAGGAAGCCTCCCAGGGCAACTGTCACCCCGACCTGTCACCCCTTTGTCGGACGTTGCAGCCCCGCGCAGGGAGAAACGTCCCCAGGGCCTCGCGCTGCAGGCGCCCGTGGACCCAGGGCTCGAACCTGCGTCCTGCCCCAGGCTTTGGGCTGACACTGGCAGGGCAGGTGACTGGACACCCTCGGGCCAGGTGAGCCAGACCCCCGACACCATGAAGGACTCGCTAATGGAGTCCGAGGTCAGGTCCTCCAAGATGGGGAAGGGGTCGGGCGCCGAGAGGTCGGAGAAGTCCAAAAAGACCCCCCCGTATCTGACGATGGTCCCAGCGGCCCTGATGAAGTTCAGCAATGCCTCCAAAAAGAATAAAAACAAGTCTGTCGTTGCCAAGAAGCCGCAACACCCCGCATCGGGTGAACACGTGGAGGGGTCCTGCCGCTTGGGCTGCTGCATCTTCCACTGCTGCCAGCGTTTCAACAACATCCGCTGCTTCCTGATCCTCTACTGCCTCCTGGTCATGTCTCAAGGTGAGTGGGCTGGGTCAGGTGCAGCGCTGAGGCCTGCAGGGGCCCAGGGCACGGGTGTGTGGAGGACAGGGCGACGCCTCCTGCGGGGGCCCAGAATGAAGCATATTCTCTGGTGTAGCCTCAGAGGGTCCTAGCTTCACTTCCTCGGGCACCTGACTGACACAAGCCACCTTATCTATACATCATGGGTGATGGCGCTCAGACTTTGAAGTTTTCTAGTGAGTCATTGAACCTGGAGATGGTCTCCGGGAGCCCCCTACTTAACCAGCTTTGTTTTGTTTTTATTGTTGTAGGGTTAAAAAGTGTCTCTTTAAGACAGCTTTTCTGTTTTAAATATTGAAGTATAATAACCTATGATATTTCTCCCTTTAAAATGTACAATTCCGTGTTTTTTAAGCATAGTCACAGTTATACAACTCTTGTCAGCAACTCCAAAGTATTTTCATGTTCCAAAACAGAAACTTTACTCCAATCAGCTCTGTATGTATAAATTGAGTTATAGATTCTCAATTATACTCCATTGACCTATATATATCTACCCTATTCCAGAACTCAGTTTTCCCAGCACCTGCTGTTGAAGAGGGTGTCTTTTCTCCAACATATTTTTTTGGCACCTTTGCTGAGAATCATGTAAGAAAGGAAAGCAATCTTTTCTATGGAAGTTACAAGATCACATGGAAACTGGCAGGCTTCCATTTTGTAACTGTAGCTTAGGCATCCGTTTTGTAACTTTTGTACACGTGTCTACATGTTCCTACTCCTGATGTACCGGTTTCTTGTTTTTCCTTTCGTAAAATCTGCCCAGTGAAAACCGGCCAACCTAAGAGATGGTAAAAAGCTATATTCTAGCCAAAAGGGAAGAGTGTAGTAGCCTTCCCGTTAGGACATAAAAGGCTGAGCGGACAGCGTGCACTGTGTGCTCACACCCTTCTGTGCAGAAGTAAATTGACTGGCCAAGTTACTTTTGATTTCATGAGTTTTTATTTCCTGCTTCCCTAAAATCTGTTTCTAACAATCAGAAGGCTGTCCATGAATGAGTTTATTCTTGGGTCCTCTGCTCTGTTTCATTGGTTTACATGTCTATTTTTATGCCAATAGCATGTTGTCTTTGTTGTAAGGGCTCTATATTTTGAAATCAGGTATTATGATTCCTCTAGCATTTATTCTATTTGCTTTGGTTTGCTTTGACTATTCAAGGTCTTTTGTGCTTCCATGTGAATTTTAGCATTTGTTTTTTAGTTCTGTGAAGAATGTCATTGGCATTTAATGGAAATTGTGTTGAATAGGTAGGTTGCTTTTAGTGGTGTGGCCGTTTTAACAATATTTATTCTGCCAATCCATGAACATCTACTTTCCATCTTCTACTGTCTTTTTTTTTTGTACTTTGGATTCAATACTGGGGCACTATTAAGTCTGATCTACAACCTCAACCGTTGTTATTTTTATTTTGAAACAGGGTCTTGCTAAGTTGCTGAGGGTATTACCAAGTGACTGAAGCTGGCCTCGAACCCGTGATCCTCCCATCTCAGTCTCGCAAGTGCTTGGATTTCAAGAGTGCACCACTGCATCTGACTTCTACTGTCTTTTTAAATATCTTTCTTCAGTGTTTTATAATTTTATTGTAGATGTCTTTAATTGGAGAATTCAGACCATTTACATTCAAAGTTATTGTTTAAAAATATGTACTTCTTCCTGTCATTTGGTGATTTTCTTTTGGTTCTTTTGAATAATCTATATTCCTTTTTCTCCCATATTCATCTTAGAGGTTTGATAGCTTACTGAAATAATTATGTTTGATTCTTTCCTAATTTTCACTGGCTTATCTACTCTTCCTGTGAGATTTATTCTTTCCCGTGCTCTTGTGGTCATGTTGATCTTGCTTCCTCATTGGGGCATAGGATTATGCCTTTGAGGGTCTTGTACAAACCCGGTTTAGTGCTCATGAATTAGTTTAGTTTATACTCATCTTGAGAAGTCTTTATTTCTCCTTAAGTTCTGAAGGGTAATTTTGATAGAGATAATAATCTCAGTTGGCAGTTTTTTCCTTTCAGGGTTAGAAATACTTTATTCCATGCCCTCTTGGCCTTTAGAGTTTCTGCTGAGAAATGTGCTATTATGCTGATGGCTTTGCCTTTGTAGGTGAGTTGGCACTTTTCTCTTGCAACTTTTAATATTCTTTTGTTGTTCTGTGCCTTTAGCAGTTTAATGGTAATATGTTATGGAGAAATTCTTTTCAGGTCATGTCTATTTGAGATGTCCATATCTTTCCTAAGATTTGGGAAATTTTCTGGTATTGTTTCACTAAATAGGTATTCTATGCCATTAGCCTGTATCTCTGCTCCCTCCTCTAAACTTATGAGTCTTAAATTTGGTGTTTTAATTTGCCCCAGAGATCTTATATGTTCTTTTCATAGTTTTTAAACATTTTTCTTAATATCTGAATGTGATAATTCACCCCACTTGTCTTAAAGTCCTAATAGTCTTTCTTCTGCTTTATCTAGTCTATTGTAAGACATTCTACTGAATTTGTTATTTGACTTATTGAGCTTTTCATTTTCACAATTTCTTTTTGGTTCTTTTTCAGAAATTTTATCTCTTTATCTAATTGCTCTTTCATATCCTGCATTGACTTCCTTAATTCATTCAGCTATTTATTTGTATCCTTTTTGAATTCATCAACCATTTTAATAATTGGTTTTTGAATCTTTAGTGTTTCATCCACTTCACTATCTTTGGATTCAGTTACTAGGGAATTATGAACTTTTGGAAGTGTCACATTTCTCTGTTTTTTAGTGTTTCTTGTGTTTCTATGTTGAGATTTGCATATTTGTTTGCATGAATGTCTCTTCTACTTTTATGTGAGGGTCTTCTTAGTGATCAGACTTCTTATGCCCTGTGATACTGGTTTGTTGTGTAATGTTGAGCTTACTTCCATATGGACTCCATATTATAGCTTTCCTGTGGCTTTTTTGTTAAAGTTGTGATTAGAGTGTGTTTTTCTACTGTGTGTATTGTGTTGGAATCTGAGTGACCTGCTTTATCTGTAGGACTCACAAGAGTCTTGACCCTCTGCACGCAGGCATGTTGTACACAACAGAATATATTTAGTACACTCAGGTTATTCCTCCACACTTGGTGGCACCGGCAGACTGAAAAGGCTGAAAAGGTATGTGAATGACCTATGCTGAGGCCCCTCATGGGTACAGTGATCACAACAGTTGTATTATTTCTCCCTGTTGCAAAGGGGACGAATGCCCAGTAGAAGGTCTTCAGGCTCTCCTTACCTGTGCCTTTAAGACTGGGTCATCAGCTGGGGGCTTTAGTCTCCTTTATTCTTTGTAGTGAGGTATCTGCCAAAGTTTGAGCAGGACTAAGTCGTGGCTGGAGGAAGGTGCTACTTTCCTCAACTGGGATGGGGACGTAGCTAAGTTGGATAGTAACATGTTTGAATTACTCAGCTTGATTCCAAGCACTGTTTTGAGAGGAGAACACAACCAATGGTAATTATAACTTAAAATCAAACCAGACATAGACATATAATAAAAACAACATGTACAACACGAATAACCATAGAAAAGAAAGCAGAGATAATATAGAATAGACTTAAAAGTTCAATGTTAATACAGGTATGACTAGTAATAATGAGAAAAGGGGAAAGGGAAGTGAAAAAAGAAAGAAGAAAAGGACAAAAAAGGCATAAAATGAGAAAGAAAAAAGAAACAATCTAAAAAATTAAAAATCACTAAAATTAGATAAAAGTAAGAAAATGGGAAACGGGAAAAAAGAAAAAAAGAAAAAAAAATCCCTCCTTGCTGAGGTATTGAGACACTTCTTTCCAGGACCTCTGATTTGAAATCGGCCAGGCTTGGGGGAGGCGCGGTGTGTCTCAGCTGCTGTCGGAGTGTTAATTTTCAGCTCTGGTTGAACCAGTTAAGGCAGTATGCAGTAAGGTAATGTCCACACCAAGGCTGAATTTCCTCCAGGTGTGTGTACCCGAGGATGTGGTGACAGTCTGAGACATCCTCAAGCCCCTCTTGCCCATCATGTTGTGACCTGTGAGGGTGGGCTCCCATTTGCTCCAGAGACCTTCAGTCTGTGAGCCTGGGGGTGTGGCAAATATCCAAGCCACAGCAGCCTCTTTCTCCCATCCAGCCCCCTGTGTCCACACACAGCTGGTCCCTCTCCTCATCATAGAGGATGGAACCACTGACCTTGTACCTTCACTGCCTGTGTTCTCTGATGCTTAATCCTTTCAATGGGTTTATGTCAGACCCTTCCACTCTCCACAACTGTCGATCATGGCCACCTCCCACCCACTGCAGAAGGGTGTCCCCAAGGACCCCAAACTGTAGTTGCTGTTGTTGTGTGTGTGTGTGTGTGTGTGTGTGTGTGTGTATGTGTGTTACTGGAGTTTGAACCCAGGGGCATTCTACCTCCGAGATATATCCCCAGCCCTATTTATTTATTTACTCATTTTTGTTTTGAAACAGGGTCTCACTAGGTTGCTTAGAGTCTCACTATGTTGTCGAGGCTGTCCTTGAACCTGGAATTCTCCTGTCTCAACCTCCCATGTCCTGGAATTATGGGAGTGGGCCACCACACCTGGCTTTGTTCTGTATTTTCTGAGCCTCAGAGTAGTTCAGTTCTTGACAATAGGGACCTTCTTAAGTCACCCCCTGGCTACAGCACTCTTGACAGTTTGCAGAGTGATGCAATGGATTTCCTCTCTGACCAAATCCCTGGGCTGGATTTGAAGGCTGTGAGAACTGCTGGTTTCTCTTGCAGCCAGGACTGCCAGTCTGCCCTGTCCCTTACCTTCTGTTCCCCTCTGCTGTGAGGGGTCCTGTGCTGAATTTGCAAATTGTTGCACTTTTCTGCTTCTCTGTGCTGTTTAGCTTTCCGTCAACTCCTTTCTGGCTCAGAGCTCTTCCTTTCTTTGTCTCTTCTGAGTCTAGTTTCTCCTTTGCTCCTGACTCTTCTCACTCCTGGAGCCCTGAGAAGGAGCACCCACCTCTATGCTACTACCTTGACAACCCCCCTTATTGTTTTTTTTTTTTTCTATATGCCTTGCATATTTTTTTGCGGTACCGGGGATTGAACCCAGGGGCGTTCTACCTCCGTGCTACATCCCCGGCCATATTTTTTTATACTTTATTTTGAAACTGGGTCTCACGAAGTTGCGGAGGGCCTCACTATGTAGAGAGGGAGAGAGAGAGAGAGAGAGAGAGAGAGAGAGAGAAAGAGAGAGAGAGAGAGAGCTGAGGCTGGCCGCGAACCCTGATCCTCCGATCTCTGCCTCCCAAAGTATTGGAATTACAAGCGTGCACCACCACGCCTGGCTTTGCCTGTTCATCTTCTATTTTACTTATTTCCCTCTGATCCCTGTTACTTCCTCCATCATTGTACATACTTTGGAGTTAAATTTATCTTTACTTTCTAGCTTAAGATAATTTATTTATTTCTAGCTTAGATAATTTATTTTATAACTCCTATTTTCTATTATTGGCTCAAATATATAATATTCTGTGTAAGCACAGTTCTAATTGCATTCTAAAATTTTTAATATGTTGTTTTCATTTTCAGTCATTTATTTCACTTATCTATGAGCTATAAACATTAATATATTGTTAAAATAAGCAAAATAAAAGAATTTAAAAATGTGTTCCTTCTCTAAAATTCTTCCATTCTATATGTAGATCTGAATTTGATACCTATGCTATTTTTCTTTTATCTGAAGACATTCTTTTGAAATTTCCTTCCTGCAAGGCACTAGTGACAATTCCCTTAATGTTTGTTAGAGAACATCTAGCATTTTTTTGTGTGTGGGGCACTAGGGATTGAACCCAGGGGCATTCTACCTCTGAGCTACATCCCCAGCCCTATTTTATTTTTATTTTGAAACAAGGTCTCACTAGGTTGATGAAAGTCTCACTATTTGCTGAGGCTGTCCTCTAACCTGCAATCCTCCTGTCTCAACCTCCCAAGTACTGGGATTACAAGTGTGCACCACCACGCCCAGCCTGAACATCTAGTATTTTAAGAATCACTGTGATTTTCTAATTGAACCCTAACTGATAGATGTTTTTGACAGAGGACACGATTCCTTAAAGATATGAAATTTGTCCCATGGTTTGATTAGATTTAAAAGAAGTAACGGCATTACTTTAATTACTGCTGATGATAACATGGAATGCAGGTGCCTAGAATTATCTCTTTCCAATATTTGGTGATTGGGAGAGTATTTGATGCTGCTGGTCCTGCCATCCACTTGGTATATCAGCAGACTTGCCATGGCTTATTTTGCAACCTGCATGATGCATAAAGTCTCCAGACTGCTGGTTGGTGGGGTCAGGGGGAAGAGTTAGAACTTATATAGGATCTGTAGGAGATTAAACTGAATGATAAAATTACAAAGTACATAATGAATAGCCTAAGCACTCTTGCTACCATGATATTTTCATTAGTTGTATAATTTATATCACTGTCAATTATTATTTTATTTGGTAATGCTTTTTATTTCCAATAATTTGGGGGGCACAGTGACCTCCAAAATGATATGTGTTGTTCTTGAGAAAGTCAGTGAAGACATGTATGTTGTTGAAACTTAGTATTCATCAAAGAGCCATAGTGATATTTCTCACCAGATGAACATCAAAAGACAAATCTGCTGAAGTTAATAGTTATTTTATAAGCCTGCAGCTGAAGATGATTTAACATATGCAGCTGCAGAAAGTTTATGTAGAAAATACTTTGTGAAGCATGGCTTTTTCATTTAGATTCAATGACTTCTAATTTTTCTTATTTTCAAATCCAAAATTTTCTATACATGTTAGGAAAATTAAAATTATTCTTTTTTTTTTTTGTGGTACCGGGGATTGAACGCAGAGGCGTTCTACCTCCGTGCTACGCCCCCGGCCCTATTTTTTATGCTTTATTTTGAAACCGGGTCTCACGAGGTTGCGGAGGGCCTAAGGAGAGAGAGAGAGAGAGAGAGAGAGAGAGAGAGAGGGAGAGAGAGAGAGAGACAGAGCAAGAGCTGAGGCTGGCCGCGAACCCGGATCCTCTGGTCTCTGCCTCCCAAAGTACTGGGATTACAAGCGTGCGCCACCACGCCCGGCGCAGGAAAATTAAAATTATTGCTGTTAATGAATTGGTACCATTAGCTGAAAAATAATTTCTCAAACTGTTAAATATTGCCATCAAGAACTTCAAGGAGAAAATCAGTTTATTCTAACAATGATTTGGTTTTTATGTAAAGGAAAACTTCGGAAGTTAATTCTGCTGAAGATAAATATCTAATATTATTGTGAATGCTATTATAGATTCTTTTAAATTTTCAGCTTTAAAGATAAAATTACTTATTGCTATTGCAATAATACTACTACAAATTTTGGAGCACAGTATCATGATAAAGATATTGTCTTCTAGAACTAACGAAGCTGTGAAGCATAGATGTTATTTGAATCGGTATAAAGATAATTTGTAATTATATTATAATAAGCTATAGTATTTTATATCAAAACTTACAAATATTTATTCATATTTAAGTTTATATATATTAATATTTCATCATGCTAGTATATGTTGCCTCTCTTAATTCTCTCAACAATAATGTGTAAAAGAACATATAAAATGTTGCTAATGCTGGGTGTGGTGGTGCATATTTGTAATCCCAGTACTTAGGAGGTAGAGACAGGCGGAACCCAGGATTGTGGCCAGTTTCAGCAACTTAGTGAGACCCTATATCAAAAATAAAAAATAAAAATTGGGCTGGGGATGTAGCTCAGAGGTAGAATGCCCCTGGGTTCAATCCCCGACATCACACACACATACAAAAAAAACTTGCTAACCAGGGAATTTCACCTGAACCTGCATATCTGAAGGTTTATTTGGGGAGGGTCAGTAATATAGGTGTACAACATCTGTATGACTAACCTCAGCTACTCAGACTCCACATCCACCCCCCACAACAGAAAAAGTGTTCCCTGATTCATGTTGTTATCATAGACATGATAACATGTTTATGATAACATGTGGTTAAATGTACACATATGTGACCCGACTCCTCAAGCATGTGCAAATACTTGATTGGGCAGAATATTCCAGAAGCACATAGCTCATCTCCCAGAAGCCAGCTGAGGGCAAGTAGTGAAGACAGATCTTCTTCTGAGTGACCCAGGCTTGCTGAACTAACCTGGTCCTGCAAAACTACAAATGCAGTTCTGATGAATTATAGCAAAAAAAAAAAGTTTTTTTGTTTCATTTCTGTGGTACCTGAGATTAAACCCTGTCTCAGCTTTCTAAGTAGTAGAATTACATGTGTGCCACTGAGCCTGGTGAATTGCAGTAAAATATAAAAATTGTTAGCAATAAGACAATATTAAAGTATTCTCTTCAGAAAAAATTTAACATTTTATTAGAGATAATTCTGTCTAAAAGAAACTGATTAGCTGGGTGTGTGACACACACTTGTAATCCCAGTACCTGGGAAGCTGAGAAAGAAGGATCACAGGTTCGCGGCCAGCCTCAGAAACTTAGTAAGGCCCTCCGCAACTTAACAAGACCCCGTTTCAAAATAAAATATGACTTGGGGGTGTAACTTGGAAGTAGAATGATGCTGAGTTCAATCCCCAGTACCACAAAAATAAAATAAAATATAAAATAAAAGAAATTGGTTGCATCTAGCAAGAATAATTATTCTCTTATTTTAAAAAGGTGTTCTCATACTATATACATACGTGTATGTATCACTATAAATTTCACTATTATGAATTATTATAATGCACCAAGAAAATTTAAAGAACAGAAAAATGGTTTGCTGGCAGTCTGTGGTATGTACTGATGAAAGAGTTGTTTACAGTATTGCCTAGGATAAAGTTCTTATTGAAGGCAAGACTTTGGGAGACCAAATAGCTGCTGAAATTCACACTTTCTGACTGCAGTGGAAAGTTTGCCGGAAGAAAGTGAGAAATTGGGGGCAAGGTTAGGCAATGTTTGAGCTTCTCCTATGACTCTGTAGGAATCATTATTTTTAGTCACACACTATTTATTTTGAGCAGTACAAACCCTTATAGATTTCAGGATTACAATATAAATTGAATCCACAAGAGCCCCTAGATCACTTATATTTGGGGGGGGGCATTGTCTGGAAAGGAGTAGAACTCTAAAAATTGGGATAAAAGCATTTTTCATGGAATCTGGTGAATCTGAGAACTGTCAACCCCTCATTATTGATCCTCCTTTTCTAGTAGGAACAGCTATTCCTCCTATATCAAAAGAGAGGATGTTGTTTTTTATTTTTGGGGTTTTTTTGGTTTTGTTTTGTTTTTTTTTTTTTTGCTTGAAGATGAAATTGGCCTCACTTGTGTTGAGGAAATGCTGATTTCTCTCATGGGCTTGAAAATAATGCCACTACTTCTACTGCTGACTGACTCATAACTAGAATCAGACCCCATTTTTCCAGATGAAAAGCAAAAAGTCTATCCTAGAAGAAACTATCTTATACAGCAAAAGTTTGCCTTCTACTTTAGTAATGTTTTTAAACCAATTAGTTTGGAGTAGTGCAAGTCTACCTCTTCTAAAATGAAGGAAAACCTTCTTTATTTGCATTGCTCATTATTAACAAACAAACAAAAACCCCACAAGTTTTGGTGGGCCACTGCAGTTTTTTGAAGGTAGAAGTGTGCGATAATAGGATTGTAGCTCCACTCAGGAGGCCCTGATAGAAAAGGAAAATCATCCTCCCAGTGACTAGCACTTTGAGCAGTGCAGCTAACTGTCCACACTGCCTAGATGCCGTCCTGACCATTCCCTACTAATTTGATCATCCCGATGAGTAGGAGGCTGAGTAAGTTGTGTTTCTCCAAGTGGACACAGTTATTCTGTGTGAATGTCCACCGAGAGAAGTGCATTACAGAGAAGTCTCTCAATAATAGGTAGATAGATAAATGTCTGTGAGTATAGCCAGCCTCTTTCCCGAGCCATTCTATTTCTGTTCAATGGGCTCTTGGCTAGAGTGACATTTGTGTTAAGGATGGAGAATAGACAAGAGCTGAATGGATGACCTCACCTTTATTAACCCATCTGGGCATTGCACTGCTGAGTGCCTGCCTTGCCCCTGAGATCAAAAGAAGTCAATGGGGAATCTCGGAAATGGCTTCATTCCTTAGTGAAACCAGCCAGCTACCTGGAGGGAGGTAGATTATATAGCTTTGCTTCTATTATGGAATGGGCAATAATTTGCCCTCAGTGAAACAGATATTTATTTGGATGTGGATTCTTCTTTTGTCATCAGGGTTCTGCAAGTACTATCATAATTGAACTCAGAGAAGGCCTTTTACACCTTGTGATATTGAGAAATGGGTTTTCATTCCTAACATTTTGAGATTTAATTTCTGTTTGAGGTAGTGTTTGTTGTTTTCCTAGTTGTTTGTTTGATGGAAATCACTGTTTCTCTGGTTCTGGTGTTTCCTTATTTTTTCTTCTTTGTAATTAATCTCTTTGAGCATTTTCTCTAGTGCTGGTTTGGAAGACATAAAGTCTTTCAGCTTCTGTTTGTCATGGAAGGTTTTTATTTCTCCATCAAATTTGATAGATATCTTTTCTGGGTAGACAAATCTTGGCTGGAGTTTGTTTTCTTTCAGACTTTGGAATATGTCGCGCCAGGCCTTCCTGGCTTTCATGACTCAATTTGGAAGGTCGGGAGTGATTCTTATTGGTTTGCCTCTGAATGTTACTTGCTCTTTTGCTTTCGCTGCCTTTAAGATTCTCTCCTTGGCCTCTACATTGGTAAATTTGATTATTATGTGGCGTGGTGAGCCTCTTCTCTGATCCTGTATATGGGGGTTCTATATGTTTCCTATATCTGTGTATCGACCTCTCTTTCTATGTTTGGAAAATTTTCTAATATTACTTATAATTACTTATATTTTCTAATATTTCTAATATTTTTCTAATATTACTGAATAGATTATTGATTCCTTTAGGTTCAGCTTCTAATCCCTCTTCTATGCCTATTATTCTTAGGTTTGCTCTTTTAAGACTGGCTGAGATCTCTTCAATGTCCAATTCATGCTGTCGAATTGATTTTTCTAATTTCTATACTATGTGTTCATTTTTGGAGAGGTCATCTTCTAAGAGTGAGATTCTGTTTTCCATGTGGTCTTGTCTATTGTTGATGGTCTGTATTGATGCCTTCATTTCAATTATTGCATCCTTCACTTCCTTCAGAGCTTCTTTTTGATTCCTGCTTATGTGCTCCTTCATTTCTATCAGGCTCTCTCTGAATTCTTTTTGGAAATCCTGTATCATTTCCTCTATTGAAGTTCTGAATTGTCCTTCTGTTTATCTTTGCACTTCTGGGTTGGCGGGTTCTGTTGTTGTGGGATTGTGGGGGCTCATTGTTTCTTTGCTATTCTTCCTTTTCATGGTTTCAGGTTTCTTATGTTTATAGCTTTGTTGCTTTTGGTAGCTTGTCCTCTCTCACTCTGTAGGTATCCTATGTCAAATCCCTCTCCCTTTATATTTTCTTATCCTGGGAGTAAATAGTTGCTACTAAGTGAGCCTTAAAGGTGAGTGGCCTTTACTGAGTGGTTATTCTCACTTGCTCGGTATAATGTCCATTTGCAGGCCCAGTTCTTGGTCTCCTTCAGTGATTGGGACCCTTGCCTGGTGCCGCTCACTACCTGTGCGTGGGTCCAGTGCTGCTATTGTCCCTCTCTCTGCAAGCGTGGGTCTCTGTGGTCTCCACTTGGGCTGTCCCTATGTCTCTCTCTGTCTACACCTATGGTAGGAGTCACCAGCAGGGGGCCCTGGGCTTGTGTCTCTCTTTGTCTACAGAAGCAGTGGTTGTCGCTTTGCCCTGATTCTGTGTAAACATGGAACTCCACATTTTCCACTGGGAGGGCTGGTTTGGTCCAATTTTCCCCAGGTACCACAGCTGTATGTCCTTTGGCTATCCCCGGGGACTCTATAAGGGTGCTGTGATCCTCGGATTGGAAGTCTGTCCCACCAAAATGTCACCAGGGATTGTCTGCTTATCCACGCGTCTACTGCATCCCACAGCAGACCCCACTCCTGCCTCCGCCGGGGCAATCTGTACTGTCTCAGACCCTGCGAGTCCCTGTGGCCATGCTGGGTGGTCTCCCCCTGGGGCGGCTTGTTGACTTACGGTCTCGTTGAGCACTGCTCTTAATCTCTGGTGTGGGGGGTGCGCTCAGCTGCTGCCACAGGTTCTGGTCAGGCCTCTGGGTCCTGGGGACTTTGCCGAGTGTGGATCAGACTGCTGCTCGCTTTTGTCGCTGATGCTCTGCAGTGCTGGTTTTAGATGAGCTCCCTGGCTTCTTTGTTGGTTGCCTGCAGAAGCCGCAATGCCGGTAGCCGTTGGCGCAGTTTGACCAAGATGGCGCCACTGCCACTTTTGCCGACGCAGCAGTTGGGGTTTGTGTCGCGTGTGGAGCGAGTCGCTGCTCGCCTTCACTGATGCTATTCTGCAGCTGCTGGATTCACAGCAGGTCACTGGTGTCTCCATTGGTCTTGTGTAGAAGCCACAATGCTGGTAGCTGTTGGTAAAGTACTGCCGTGATGGCGCCGCTGCAGCCGCTGTAGCCACCACCGTTTGGTGTCTTGAGTGTGGAGGAGCCGCTGCTTGCTTTCGTCTCTGCTGATCTGCAGTTGAACTCACAACAGGTCTCTGGCTTCTCTGCCAGTGGTGTGTGGAAGCTGCAATGCCGGTAGCGGCTGGCACGGTCCAGCCAAGATGGCACTGCCGCCGTTCCCTAGGTAAGGCGCTTAGAATTTTTACTTTCCTCTGTTTTTTCTTCTGGCTTTGATTCCATCGCATTTCAAACTTTTCATTGTTTACTTTGAGTTTGTGTTGCCTTTCTTCTGTGGAGAGGTTGCTTTCACAGCAAATGAAATGTGCGTCTCAGAGAGATTGTAGCGTGGCGTCTCCGTTGGTCGCCATCCTGGATCCGACTTACCATTTTATTTTTAGATAAAGGAAATCTACTCAGGCTTGTGACTAAACTAGAAGGAATAACATTACCCTTAGGTTCATAGGGTGACTGATTGGCATGTATGTGTCTCTCTCTCTTTTGGGGAAATAGTGAGATCATCTTTGTAAGAATGATAATTGAAACCTGTTAGACAAAGGCATGATGAGTTGCTATTTATTTGGAAGTTTAAATATGAGCGGAAGGGTGGAATGTGCTGTGGGTAGTCTGAAGGGTGAGCTCTGCATATCTTTTGCCTGTGGGCTATGAACTCCATCGCTCCCCTTCTGTAGTCACCGGTTTGCAAGGAGACCAGCAGCCTGTAAACTACACTTCCCAGAGTTTCCTGTCAGCTGCCTTCCAGCGGGCTTTCACTCCCATGTTGCCAGGCAGAGGCTGTGGCAGTAGATATCAAAAGGGACAATGTGAGGCCTCCATTACTTTCTCCGTTTCTGTTGGTAGTTTTGGCAGGAGGAGCAGTGCTGGGTAATTGAAGATGCCTGGATTTAAACTTGAGCGTGAATGACTCCATAGCAGCAGTGAGTTGTGCAGTAGCAGTGTGCTAATGGCTTTTGCCTGTGGCAACTGAAAGGGCAGCAAAAGCAGGAGGTGACTGAGCTGGTTCTTAGAAGTGTGTGGGCCCCTGGCTTCCTGCAAAACACCACCACGATGGCTGCTCCAGCAGCAGCAACCTTAACAGCCTATGCGTCAGCAGCTTTGCAGAGATATCATGAGTAACCATTAGTAACCATTTTCTCTTTTCATGCCAACAAATATCCTTTTTTGTAATCAATCTGTATGTCAATTTATTTTTTATTCACTTAGTATGATTATTTCCCCTACTTATATATGCTGAATGATAGAAATACACATAATATAGTAACATTTATTTAATGTTCAAGAACAGGAAAAATACCCTATGTTATTGATATTGAATATATACATTGGCAAAAGGGGGGATAAGGGGATTAAAATGCCCAGAAATGGTAAACTTCAAATACAGAAGCGCCACAAGAGAATTAGGTAGGAACCACTCCTGCGGAGCCACTGAGACCCGGGAGCCTCAAACCCCCCCCCCACCTGAGTGGTGAACCCTGGGGACACCAGGTCACCCCTGCAGCCTTCCCTCCCGCTGTGCTTCAGGTAGGATCCCTGGGCTCCCCCATGCCGCTGCTGCAGAGGCCCCAGCCATGCTCCGGGCCATGTTGTGTATGACCAGGCAAGGACCTGGCACCCGGTGTGCCTGCCCTCCCGTGCAGTGACAGCCCTATCCTTGCTTCTCGCCCTGTGGGGATCGGGCTGGGCAGGCTGACACTGGCTGATGGACTTGGAATGGGTCCTCGCTCCATATGTGCCCCCGCCAAGGGCCCGGGGGATGTGACCTGTGGTGGCACATCTATCCATCGGCAGGCTTTGTCCTGGTCCTGGGCCCAGATGGGGTTGACCCAGTGATCTCCGTCCAGATAGATAAAGGACTACCTTGACTGGAGTAGTTGTCACCCGGGGATCTGTGAGAGGGGACCCAGAATCGTGCCTTGGTCATTTGTGGCCAGTATTGGAAGATGGAATCTCTAGAGTTGGTTCTTTTTGGACCAGTGGTGGATGGTATGTGATTTTTCTTTGTAAATAGTGAGAAGGCAAACTATGAGCCCTGGCAGGTGATGGGCTATTAGTAAATGAGGAGCAGCAGGGTGAATTAACGTGAGATTCGATTGCATTAGGGTACTTTTTTGCAGTAACATCCTCCGACTTAGAAGAGGTCTGCTTAAAGCCGGGCGTGGTGGCGCACGCTTGTAATCCCAGTACTTTGGGAGGCGGAGACCGGAGGATCTGGGTTCGCGGCCAGCCTCAGCTCTCTCTCTCTCTCTCCCTCTCTCTCTCTCTTTCTTTCTCTCTCTCTCTCTCTCTCTCTCTCTCTCTCTCCTTAGTGAGGCCCTCTGCAACTCTGTGAGACCCAGTTTCAAAATAAAGTATAAAAAATAGGGCCAGGGGTGTAGCGCGGAGGTAAAATGCCCCTGTGTTCAATCCCCAGTACCGCAAAAAAAAAAAAAAAAAAGAAGAGGTCTGCTTAAAGAGCATAATGGTTATGAAAGCTTGTATAGATGTCAATGATTCAGGATGCAAGCTCAGTATCCCTGAAAAAATGGAAAAAAGCAATACAAGCTGGGTGGACATTACCAAGATTTTGAAGAAGCTTGTCGAGAATTAAAGTTGGGATAACTGCTTCATGATAAGCTATTTGGTCTTTCTGAAGCTGTATCTGTTACTGAAATGATGGATCTCAAGATGGATGCTCGCATGATTGGAAACCAAGTTAATGGAAAAGTTCTCAATTTTGAACAAGCTATTAAGGATGACACCATTAACATTAAAGACCTCAGTTTGCCTGAATTAATAGGGTTAATGGATACATGTTTTTGCTGTTTGATAACATAGTTAAAAGGCCATTCCTTGGCACAGACAGTATTTACATGCCTTTACATTCTTAATCCAGACTTTATATATGACTCTGCTATGAAAGCTTTTGCTCTGGGAATCTTGAAAATCTGTGGCATTACAAGAGAAAAAGTAAATAAAGCTGCTGTTTTTGAAGAGGAAGATTTTTAGTCAATGACTTATGGATTTAAAATGGCTAGCAGTATGACAGATTTTTGATTTTCAGGCATGCTAAAAGCTGTGGAGGATGATAGTCAAAGAGTAAAAAGTACTTGAAGTCAACAGGAGAAGAAAGAGATACAGAAGTTGAACTAAAACACCAAAGATGTTTAGCAGTATTCAGCAGAGTGAAATTCACTTGTATGTTAATGACAGTGCTTGTTGCCTGTAGTAAAAAAGAGACCAGTGCTGTTGCAGAAGCTCAACAATGGATGGTTCAAGCAGCAGATCTTCTTTCTGACATTCATATTCATTACATCATGGCATCCAGGCCCAGAATGACACCATGAAAGGAGATCATCCAGTTATGACGGTTTTTGAACCCCTTGTTAACCAGAGGCTACTTCCACCCACCTTCCCTCAATATGCAAAAATAATTAAGAGGGAAGAAATGATCAATTATTTTGCAAGATTAATAGAATAAAAACTGTGAGGTTATGAATTTAACAAATTTACATTGTATCCTGGATTTTTTTTTCTATGAATTTAGTAAACAATCACTATGTGTTCTTTCAAGATCTTTGTTACAAATCACTTTCCTGGTGGATAACGAAAAGGTCTTAGGAACTCATCTCATGCAAGACATGGTGAAAGATGCACTTTGGTCTTTTATCAGTCCTCCAGAGCTTTCCTCCAAGTGCTGCCTATATTATAATCACCAGGCTAAGGACTGAATCGACTCCTTTGTTACTGTGTTGGACCCTTTTGTAGTCTTATTCAGATCTGTGGACAGAACAGGGCTCTGCAGAGAGATAATCTTGGTCATATCCTTGAGGAATTTGCTACCTTGCAGGATGAGGCAGAGAAAGTTGATGCAGCACTTCACACTATGCTGTTGAAACAGGAACACCAAAGGCAACTTTCAGCCTGTTTAGGTACCTGGGTCCTTTACCATAACCTTTGAATTATGATACAGTATATTCTAAGTTGCTTTAACTTAGAACTCTCCAGCATGAATAAGTACTACTACATATACTGGTATTTCTCTGAATTCCTTTATGCTTGGTTGATGTCAACACTGAGTCATGAAGATGGCTCATGAATGGCAGAGGAAAGAATAATGGAAGAGCATCAGAAAGGCCATAGCAGTAAAAAAAAACAAAGAAAAAAAAAAGAAAGTTTGTCCATTGAGCGAGAAATCACAAGGGATGGGATGTTTAAAACCATGCTGGCATTTGACGTGGATGGCAAAGTGTGCACACCCAAGTTTGAACTCAATAGTGAACAAGTCTGGTACGAGCACAGGTTTGCTCCATTCAACAGTGTGATGACCCCATCGCTGGTACACTACCTACAGTTCAAAATGTCTGACCTCAATAAATATAACCCTCCTCCTCAGTCTCCAGAACTGCATGAGACAGCTAGTAAGCACTTTTGACAGGCAAAAATGATTTTGGAAAATATCCCCAACCAAGACCACGAGGTCAATAGAATTTTAAAGACTGCCAAACCCAACTTTATGGTTATAAAGTTGTTGGCAGGAGAACAAAAAAAAAGTCAAAAGTTCCTCCTGAATTTGATTTCTCTGTTCACAAATATTTCCTGTTGTGAAACTTGTTTGAGAGACTGAAAAGGTGACCATAAAGGGGTAGAGTCTACTTTCAGATTCCACTCTTAAAGGATACATCCATCAGTCTTACCACATAACGTGAAATGAAATGGATTTCTTGGATAAGCCCATTATAAGGAATACTTTTAGTTTGACAGCCTTACATGATTGCCGCGCCCGCGCAGCCTGGACCGAGTTTCTGCGGAGGGTGTCGGGATTGATCACACAGGGACACAAGCTTGAGGTTGAAGGCTCTCAGTTAATACTGCAGCAGCCGCGACTTTATTCAGCCCAGTCTTTATATATCCTTTTAGAGCACCAGAAATAGATCCAAAGTCCCCTCCACCATACAATGTCAACGCCCCTTTCTGCTAACCTGATCTCTCCAGACCACCTCCCTCCTCCGCCTGCACCTGGGAGTCATGTGCCCTTGGGTGGGTGAGGGTTCCTCTCACTCCTGGATGGGAGAATGGTCAAGTCTCTCCTCAGATAACCTTCAGCTATAGAAATGCATAGGACTCTTAACAACAAGTCTTAATCGTCCTGTTTGGCAAAGCTTATACTTCAAGGCTGTACTTGCATCTATGATTGAAGCCAAAGAAATGGCTCCCGACAGTAATGGCTTCCGACAGTTCCCCCCTTTTCATTTATTAAAAATAAGGCCAACAACTGTCCAGTTGAGGTGCAGATGACTGTGCCTGCCTTAGGTTGTTTTCTCCAAAGAATAAGTCTTACCCGTCATTGGAGCATAGATACGATTTTATCTATGTCCTGTCTTAGGTTGACTTATCTTGAGAAAATCTTACCCGTCATTGACTACCAGCCACTGCTCGGGGGGCTGCACAAAACTTTATCCTGTGCATTTCAGCCTTAACTTTCCAA